>JAHZNP010000402.1:0-64399 GCA_020615345.1 Triops cancriformis | reverse complement strand
AAGATAAGCGAACGCAATCAAAACAGCTGAATATTAGGCAAAAGTAAAAGTTTATTTCATTATATGAGAACATTCTGGCAAAATCACAGTTTTGAGGCAGGAAACTTTCATATAGGCCTATCACCGGTCAATATTTCGTCATTGCCCCAGCGTTCTCAATACAAGCCCTAATTCGATTAGGCATAGAAAATGCTAGTTTACGATTTCTCTGCTGTTAAAATACTTGAAAAATTTCCTCGTATAAAAAGTAAACTTTATTGTTGTGTAGGCCAATTAATTCATTCAGTGAATTCAGCTTTATTACTGGAAAGTTGCATGTCGTTTTGATGTCTCAGTTTTAGTAAATTAGGGAGTATTTATATGAAACGTTTGTGGCTTGTTTTTGGCATTGTAAGGTTTATTTCATTGGAGCAATCAGTACTACTGAAAAGTTATGCCATAAGATGCAGGACGAAACCTCATTCTTTCTGATGTCATCAAATAGACGAGAGAGTAAGGGGAAAGATTGTTTTCTTCGAATGCATGTTCTTTGTAAATGCAACGCAATACAAATACAATGGGAAACAATATTTCAAAGAAACTGCTGGGTTGGCTTCTCTCCCTTTCCCAATTTGGAACCAAAACTGTTTAGGTGGGTTCGCGCAAAGGATGAATGCAAGAAGAATCTAGTTTGATTTGGAAATAAATAAAATATATTATTAATAGAACAATTATAATTGTATACAAACCGCAGCCACCTTCGACGTTTTGAAAAGCATCTTTCCTTTAACTGGAAGGAAATATTCTACCTGAAATTTTTTCGGGTCATAATAAATAAAGAGGCCGTTTTAATTTTTAAAAAATGTATTTAAAATTCAATACTAAATAGACTCCATTTGTAAATAAAGTCACGTGATTTGTCAGTCCATACCGCTCCCAAGCGGATGAAGCGGCAAGCTTTCAGATTGACTTCATTGTGTCAATTTGGCGCGGACGGATATACAGATATCACATGTGGTGTCAATTTTCAGCGGAGAATGTGTTGCTCATTTTGATAGCCAGGACACCAGGCCATCTAACGAGTATAGTTTTAGGCTACAGTTTTGTCTCCACGTGAAGTGAAAAATAAACTACAGAAAAGTCGCGTCAATTTGGCGCGGACGGATATACAGATATCACATGTAATGTCAATTTTCAGCGGAGAATGTGTTGCAAATGAGGTATTGTACGCTTGAAAAACACAAACAATAACACCAAACACCCATGAAAACTGGAGGCTCCTCCGACTGTCCAAAACAAGATACCGCGGATACAATTTGGACTTGGGTGTAGTGCGATTTGTCCGTGTGTTTTGCCATAAGAAAACTAATAGGTAGCCTTTTTAAAAAATACATAATAGACTTGAAATATCTAAACGAAACTTAACAGTTATACTGCCTTTCGATATAGGAATCATCCTAGCTCAAGTTAGTGCAAGGAAACTCACGATTTTGTAAAAAAGATTATTCACAACAAGAAAAGGCAGTGCAAATGGCTGAGTCCAAATCGTACTAAATCATCCCTTTGGAGTTTAAAATCTCGTGCAAAAAAAGGACAGCGATTTTAGAACAAACCTTTGGAAGAGTTATTCTCCAACTTGTCAGCTACATAAAAGTAATTTTTATTTTACTTTTAGGTACACATTATGAGTGCTACAACGAAATAATCAGGACCCGTTTCTTACAAAAAGTGCCAAAAATTCAGTTTTTATTTATTTTCTCAAAAATGGTTCAATTTTTTTCGACGAAAATTTCCTCATGAAAGCTTCGTCGTATTCACTAAGTGTACAATTTTTTTAAGATCCAAACCCGTCGTAGTTCATTAGTAATGATTTTTGTACGGTTTGTCCCACGTGTAAACTGTCCCATCCCTCCTCTATTGAACCTTGCCAAAACGTTTTCTGAAGGAAGTTGCTTTGAAAAATTCAGAAAATTTAGCTATTTATCAACCTTTCTATTTTTACTGTCCCATTACTGTCATTGTACAGTACACATACATTCTTTGCATGGTACAGCTAAATAATACCACAAAACAATTTCACTTCATTTGATCTTCCCCTACACCGCAAGTAGACATCCGAATTACTCGACTTTCCTTTCGTCTGCAATCAATTGACTCCACACACACAAAAAAAATTAAATAAGAATATACCACTAACTAACAAGCTACCTTTTCATTGGACACCACTTACATTTTTCTGAAATTTGACCAGTCAACAGAAAATCAAGTTTAGCTCTTAACCAAATCAACAGCGAATTCCTTCCACAATTACTACGCCCTCTGAAAAGCAAAGAAAGAAAGACAGTAACATAGGGCTAACGCCTTTTCGTCTCTCAACATTATTTTTGTCGTGGTATACGATGGATATCATGAGCAAAGCCGGTACCCAGGATTTTGGCTTGTGTGGGGGGAGATCTGTATCTTCACATAGAACGTTTAGGGCAATTATAGAACTTTCTGCACTACTCGCCCTTATAAAAATACTACTTCAGGGGAGAGGGATGGGGGTAAAATCATCCCCGATTTGTGTGCGGGGAAATCATAGGCACTACATGAACTCCTTTGAAAACACTTAGGATTGCGCAACGTGTCGCTTTACGAGTTGTACATCGCAAAAATAATAATCTTCAGCTGAGAAGTGTAAAACCATCTAAAGTTAAATAAATCTAACCATGAGTCGCAAAATTAAATTACAGTGTGCAGCGTAGTATTGAACACGATACTAGTAAGGTCTCCGCTGACCACCGAAATAGCCCCTCAAAACTAACTTGTTTAATAGCGTTTCGTAATACTGTTTTCATTGCTGACTAATATCCTAGACCAGCTGGGGTCCAATCCTCGAAGCCACCCTGGACGAGATTACGCTCGACGGTACCAACACCCGTCTTGTCAGTGCCTTCGACTGCAGTGTTACGTAGCCTAATGGTAGTCAGGGCCGTACCCGGGATTCGGTTGTGTGTGGGTGTGTGTAATACGCAATCTTTTTATATTTCGGCATTTTCCTATATTCGCCATTATAAAATAAAAATTTCGGCGGAAAAGTGGGGGTTAATACGCAATCTTTTTATATTTCGGCATTTTCCTATTTTCGCCATTATAAAATAAAAATTTCGTCAGAAAGGGTGGGGGTCCACCACCTGTGTACGAGTACTGGTTGATTACAGTAATCGTGTTTTTTTAAGCAGCCATCTTCGTGTTCCATCGATCTGCTATTCGATTTCTAACTTTTGAAAGCTCCGGGGTGAATAACCTTTTCATCTCTGATATACATAATCCAACAGTTTGGCACCTAACACACTTCGTAAAATGACATTCCAAGTTGTCACGACTCAACCTTTGGGCATTCCGTGCCATGTTTCGCGTTTCCTCATTCATAATTCGCAATGTCATGACATTTCTAATGCCTTTTTCTCCATTTATAACACAAAAAGTGCTGACGACAAGTTATCAACATTGTCCTCTTCTCTATCACGTAGCCTTGGCTTTACCTCATTAAAGTTTAACAGGCTTTAAACTTAAAATTTTCGTCTCCAGCAAAGAATCGTCGTTCGTACCTCAGTTAACGAGCAATAACATAAAAGGTTACGTTTACCTGGAATAATAACTGGCATGTAAAGCTAAGTAGAGAAGGGACAGTTGAATTCATAATATAGGCCTACCTTTGTTTTCTTGTGCGCCAGCCACGTCGTTATTTCCATGTGCTCCAAATTCCAAAATTAGGGTTCAAATATGACTGACGTAGCAGCTATTCATTGGCAATTTTCGCATGCCTTAGAAGTACTTAGTCACCACTTGGTCAAGTGAACTTTGTAAATGTAGTATTTTTCTTGCAAAAAAAGGACGTCGGGCATTGTACGAATCTACTCCAAACATTTGACCGGTCAGTCACACATAACGAACAATGAATGGAAAGTAATACATGCCTATAATCCATCGAATCTTTCAAAAGTAAGTATGGAAATAGAATTGGTGCACATATGAAACTTCAAGTCTCCTATTGATGTCATGAAAGCTCTCACGCAGATTTAGGCGTATTTTCACCGGAGTAGGGTCAAAACGACCTGATGCAAAACGACCTGGCACTAAAACGACCTTGTCAAAAACGACCTGGGTCAAAATGACCGGCTTCTGGAATTCCACGGTTTCTCGATCGTGTCAAAACGACCTGAAATGCTGTGATTATGTGAATATCATCTAATGTCTAATATCTAATGATTTAATGATGTAATGATTTTAGAGGGACAATAAAATAGTGCTAAGTGATTAACTCTCTTATATCAAATTATATAAAATAAACATTATAGTAATCATATTAAACATACAACTCTCAAATACTAACGCTCAAAGCCTCTTTTTCTAACATCTGATCCCCATTCTGGGCTGTACACCCCCTTATATAACCATCGGCAGTCGCTAACCTGAACAGGTTCACGTGGCAAAGTTCAAGCTAGCGACGGCGAGATGGACAATTTCACAAAAAGAAAGGAGAGGGGCCCCTTCCCGTGCTTCAAAACGACTTGAAATAGCCTACTGTGTACATCTATTTTAATGCCTTGTGACATAGCTTTTATTTTTTGGCATATTTTGTAATATTTATTTGCGCATTTTGTAATATTTTAATGCATTGTGATGTACTTTTATATTTTATATTTTGGACTTATATTGCTTTAATTTTAATAATAAACATGTCATAATGTAAGCATTATATTCACTATTCACATAATCACAGCATTTCAGGTCGTTTTGACACGATCGAGAAACCGTGGAATTCCAGAAACCGGTCGTTTTGACCCAGGTCGTTTTTGACAAGGTCGTTTTAGTGCCAGGTCGTTTTGCATCAGGTCGTTTTGACCTCGACCCATTTTCACCTTCCATTTGAAGCGACATTTACGCCATCTGTGAGCCATTGGCTGGAGCCAATCATTTCTCGTTGTTGAATCCGCGCGTTTCAAATGTAACCCAGCCCGTACAATCCTGTTCAAATATTTAGCTCAGAATACATAAAAAACACATAGAAAATGTTTCCGAGATCTTTCTGTTGTAAATAACAAGACTGTCTCTTGATTACTCTGTGAAACCTCACTGATCTGTAGATAAAATCGGATGAATGGCGAAGCTTGCTAACTCACCAGAGTGCGAGCACTATAGTACAACAGAGCTTCAATGTAGTTTATTCCACGCATTAGAATACCACACTTGAATCACTACAGAATGCTAGGAAGTTACAAGAAAGCAGCAATTATTGTAACTATGTGATAGTAGGGTTCATGTTATAAGAGGGTTCACATTTTTTAAGCGAACTTTAATTATGACTCTTACCAAATACAATTAACAAATATTGTATCCGATAAAGGAAAGTTAACCTATACTGTAGCCAAGTAATACAGTACATAATCCTTTCGATTTGCAGCTTTCGCGTAAAAAGATAGGCAAAGTTGTCTGGTGGTAGATTTTGTGCGTGAAGGATATTCTCTTATCTGTAACTGCAACGTTCGAAGAATGTAGATTATTCTTATGATGTTTTCCAGCACTTGAATTTTCGTATACTTTTTGTATGACAGAATTTCTATAGCTAACACTGCCATCCCAGCCAGGCACCCAATTCCGTAGAATGCGAATGGACTTAACAAGTCGTATAGCCCAAGCATTTTGCTGGCAGGAATTACAACCACCGTATTTATACAAGGGTTCGATACTTTAAGTTTTTCGTTCAATTTCTCCCAAATGCCTGCTTCGACAATCCTTGCCAACCTTTAAATTTTTTAACTGTATATGTAAGAATCATTTTACGAGTACTTGAATTCATGATTACTTCGTAATGATTGACAAAAAATATTCGAACAACAAAATCTTTCATAGATTACCCAATGTAAAAGAAGTGCCAGTACGGACTTCCTTTTGGTGTAGCATAAGTGGTAGGTACAGTGTAAAAGACGTCGTTTACCAAACCAAAGCGACAACGGCCGTGTTTTTTGTAATCATTGGCCAAAGTCGTGTAAAGGGGAAAAACTGAATCTGCAGTAACATATTTTCCTGTTGAAGCAATTTTCTCCATAGCTTCATCTCGACTAGGGACGAAATCCTCTGGATGTTTCATAGCTTTGTCGCGAATGACGGCATAGTTCCCAGTCGCATTTGGATCCTGATTTCAAAGAGAGTATGCATGTCACGTTTTCACTGGGTACACATTCTTACGAAAAATAAGTTTGCCAGAGGGGAGTTGTTGAGGAAAGTCATACGAATTTCGTTTGAGTTGGCCAGGTCATCAAAGTTACGGATGATAGGAGCAATTACAGGCAGAGTTAAGTACCCTACGAGTACTGACGTGTACAAGTTGATGAAAATAACAGCGAATATGCACCAAGCTACGAAAATGAGTCTTGTCGAATGGTGATTAATGGCCTGAGAACGCCCTACAAATGAAAAGACAAGGATTCAGACATTTTATGACTGAATTAAAAGAGTACACCATCGACCTTGATTGAGTATTACTGCCAAAGAGCAAAAAAGGTAAGAATGCCATTGCATGAGTTTCACTGCATTTGGGGCCAATTTATCGGTAATTACGTCTTGGCAGTAAGAAACGAATGACAGCGTGACTAAAGTTGAAAGTAGCACTACCCAAACCTAACAGTTGCTTTGACGAATGTACAATATTCTGTACTGAAAACTCGTGGATTATGTTCCTCACCTGTGACGTATAGGGATAGGTACTAGCCAGCCAACTGGTTTTTACTTTTGGTAGGGGCGTGAGGAAAATGTTAGCATTATCGAAAGCAGCGTAAATCCAGTCAATCACTTCCGACCACTTGTGCTGCAAAAAGTACGCCATGCCTGTGAGTTCGACTTCCTATTACAGATACATACTTTGGTCAGATGCATAAGAATATTTAACTAGTGCATTACTTGGTTGGCGGCCATACCGAAAATACTAGTCCAAGAACCATTCGGTAGCTTGAAACCCGAAAGTCGCTCTCGGCTTGGTTTGATAGTAAAGCTAGGAAAGAAGACATCCTTTAATTTTTAAAAGAAGTAACTGTACTATATTTGTCTCACGAGTAGTTAAGCGCGTACGCCAAAGCTTCCATGTGATCGAACAAAACTCCGTCGTACTTGACGACCTGACCTTGTTCATCGAAAGTCAGTATAGACAAGGGAGACTACAAAAGAGTATGATAAACGTGTCATTGGCTTGTTTATAAGAAAATGGACTTGGATAGCAGCGAGACGAATGTTCTGCCCCTTCAGTATATTCCTACGGTATTGACCATGGTACGTATCAACTAGATGACTACTAACGGGTTGGTGGAATTTGCAACGTGGAAGCGTCTTCCAAGAGACTTCAGCTTTGATTGGCAAAGATACTGGCCTATTTGGTAGAGAATACTTTTCGCTCCAAATGAGTAAGTTTGAAGCCCAGTCTTGAAATACGTACGCGAAACAAGACAAATCAGTCTGTCGGCACGGAAATATTTGCACTTGAGCGCATGTAATTATATTGTGTCAAAATAAGTTACTTTTAACCAAGTCAGCATAACGGCGTCCGAAACATTGCAGTACTCAGTATCAAGCCGAAGAAGAGGTACATTGGGGTACATGCTACTCAACACAGCAGATATAGTGCGTCCTCGAGTACATCTTGCGATGGTAATAAAGCCCACGATGTTGCGATCTTCGTGCACACGATAATTTGACTCAACTATGAAAAAAATGTACTATTAATTTCTTGTTTCTTTTCCTAGTTTTACTGATTCGCAAGGAAATTTTTGTCGAGATTTTCAGCATGGGGAAGCGAATGCTTGCGTCTTGTATGAAAAGCTCAAACTTTCCCAACCAATCATGCATGGGACTAAATTCTGTGTACGTGTTGTCGTGTACGATAACTGTAATATAAGGCAATTTATCTAGTTGATTATATAGTTTTATACATTTGGTTTGGGTTACCAATCTTAGGATCAATGCCAACAGCAAAAGCTAGGAGCATTGCTAAGTAAAACACTACCAACATTTCTAACAAACTTGTCCTAGGCTTAATCGAAGATGACTGCATGAAGTCAGTATTCATGGCTGCATATATACAAGTGTGGCTAGTTGCGTGCAGTTCCGAACGAAACATCTAGGTCGCTTGAGTTCTAACCTTTCCAACTGTTTTTTGACGTTTGAGTTTTGCGATTTCGACGCATCGACTTTGTGTCCTCTTTTTTTAGATTCTGAGACTTTTCAAAGTATCTCTGAAGTTCGACTTGTTTGAAGGAAGCTTTTTGCTGAATACGTTACGACAAGAAATGCCATGCTCAAATATTAACTGTACTAATTTTTTTCTTTATTACAGTCGGGTCTACGAGTAAGAGACATGCAACTGACCTAGACAAAAGGACACTGCAAAAAAATCATAAAACATCCCTCCCACATGCAAATGCATTTATTATAGAACTTATCAGACATGATGCCATTACTTCGATGACATTTCTAAACACTGGGTGTTTACTACGGAAGGGTCTCCTTTGTAAGTGTTGAAAGGTATCTTCATGTTGTGCTCCAGAAAAATCTAAATTTATTTTATATGCTCCGTAATAAGCTCTCCTGGTTCCAGAATCGATGTCTTGTTTTTGTTTGAATGTTTTACCTCAGGAAATACTATTCAACAGGTATTGACCTCGTGTAGACAGGTATAGATCTCCGATAAATCGATCGGAGATGTTTTCCAAAACGGCAAGGCTCAATTGTCACATCATAATGTAGCGTCAAAAGAAAAAATGGCTTATTGCCGAGTAGTTACGTGGCCTGCAAGTATTAAAGTTTAGTTAAAGTAACCTGGCTGTCCAAGGCAAGAGCGGTGTGAAACTTTCTGGTTAACTCAAGTGTTCTTATAGGCAAGGTGGATTAACTCATTGAAAGTTGTGTAGTGTTAATGTAGTTTCGAAGATACGATCAGAATTTCTATATAATAAAGACATTCATATCCTAGCTTAAATGCAAAATAAAAAAAAATATGCAAGTCAGTTGCTTAGTATGAAAAGCGAAGTATCGAGCGTACACCTCAGCCAAGTCGTACGTTCTGCAATGAATAAAAAAGGGTCTACGTGTTAAACTGATGGGCTTTACGGTATATTCTTATCTTTCTTACACGAATGGTTCTCGCTGTATTACGCATAGTGTCTTAACTGATTGTTGTACTGCGGATTGACTTTAGAATAGTTTTAACCCGAAACTATTCGAAGACGCAATATCAATATTCGAATAGTAGCATAATTATATTTCTTTTGGACTTGAACAACTATGGATGTTACTGTTTTTACTAAGAGAAAATGTATCTGGTAAGAAAGTGTATGCACTCGAATACATAGTTCGACGAACTAGCCTGGTTTTATGTTTTGATCTGTTGTTTACTAAACAAAGGACACTTTCAGCTGAAGGCTATCCTACAGCCTCCACACGTTCCTGCTAAATAGACAGCCTCTCAGTTCTATGGGTGGTCAACCATATAAGGTTTCCTCGACACCAAGGTGCCCATCAATGTTTTACACCAAAAAGTCAAGATATGAAGGTGAATTCACTATGACGGAAACCTTGCCAGTGGTCAAAATGCCCAGCTGCAGACCCTGGCCTTAATTGCAACATCTTCCCATCCCTAGTAAAACCTTTCACATTCTCTAGAGTTCGCCATCTATTATTAAGTACGACAACAAAGAAATACATAAGTATAGCTTAACAGTTTACGCATCTTTGTTTCCACAAGCTCATCTTTGATTCAGCTCGCAGTCCAGTTCTAATTGCTCCAACAATAACGAAAAAGAAGATATTCCCTCTTCGCGATGGTTGAGTCCCGTATTTACTTTCACTTCCCCTGATCACGTGAACAAAAGTACACGACTGGACTACGGTGTTACCTTCTCGATGCGAAAGCACCACGTTGTTACGCCATGTGAACAATTGACTAGATGACGGCGTAAGTCTGCGGATTCGCCCTTCGCCATTGTACTCTTCGCGTTCTAATTGAAATGTGGCTCATGGATGAATTACCAGCAAAATAAACTTTTTTGTGTTGGATATGATTCTTGAGCGAAGTATGAAGAAGCTATTAGAACTCCAAGTTTGGGGCATGGCCATTGCGCCCACTGTGCACACATGAAAGTGAAAGAAAAGAAGCCCCCGGAGAAAGAGACGGGAATGACGGTGAGAGTAAAAGTAATTGTGGGTTGTGGCGAGGCATTGCCCGCGTTTGTGTTTGCCGTTCCCAAGGTGATAGTGCTTTATTTGAGCAGACGGGGAAAACTGGTTCAGATCTTGTTATGCTTTATTTATATATATTAAGAAAAAAACATCCTTCTTCTAGAATGGCTACAAGGTTGTGGATCACCAAGTCTGAGACGGTTTAGAACTAGGTCGCCTTCCCACCTATAAAAGAGAGCAGTTGAAGACGAAACGGCATCAGTGCATCAACCACTAAAGCACACTTCCAACAATGAAGCTGGTAAGTGCTTCTTTGTCAGTAATGCTGGGCTCATTCAACTTAAGTTTAATTTATTTTTCTTCTACAGTTCTTGATCGCCGCTCTCTTGGCTGCAGCCTCCGCTGCTTCGTTGCCCTACAAGCAACCCGAAATCACCATTGTGAGCCAGTCCGATGTCAGGAATCCCGATGGCAGCAGCCAGTTCAGGTAAAAGAACTCAAAATACGCTGGAAAACTAAAAATATCAAGAGAAACCATAGGAAAAAGCTAACCTTCTATAGTCTACCTTGACTAATGATTTGAATGAACGTAGCTATGCTGGATCGGACGGTACTACTCGCGATGAATCTCAGAAGCAGAAGCAGATCGGTTACGAACAAGGCAACACCAACCAAGGATCTTCTTACTGGGTCGCTCCTGACGGCAGTCGTTTGACTTTGACCTGGACCGCCGACGAAAATGGTTTCCAGCCCAAAGGTGACCACTTGCCCACACCTCCCCCGATTCCCGAAGAAATCGCCAAAATGCTGCCCTTGTTGCCCAAACTCGTTGAACCCGCTGCCTACCCCGCTCCCTCCAAATATTAATACCCTAATTTCCCGTGATGATTTTGTCTATCCATATTATTTATTTTGACTGGAAATAAATTTTTATTCAGCGCACAGAAAGAAAAAAATGCTTTTCAATCTTTGGAATTATTGCTGGAAGCACTTCTTGAAGCAACTGCTTTACAGATGAGGTGTGAAAACCTCGCCGCAAGTAGAAACTCTCGACCTCTAGTCAATTACATTGCTATTTCTTCGCGTGTTGTGATGCTCGACATATAACTCATATGGCTCCACCGGCGTGACAGTTCAATCTTGGATCTATTCTTTTTGTGTGTGTGTGTTCGTGGCTACCACAAGAGGAAATGGCAAAAAGTCCCGGAGACTATTTTTCTACATAACCCATGGGGAAAGTTGGCGGCGGAGCGTTTAGGGGTCAGCAACCTCAGAAAGACGCAAAGTTCGGTGACGAGTTTTGCAGACACTGAACAATGGCATCAGGGGATAAAGCGCCTGATGAGATTATTGATTGCACCTTAAATTGACTTCAGTCAGAAGCTCCATTAAATAATCGCGCTGTATCTTGATTGGTTGGCAGATGTTGTAAGCGTTAATATGTAAAAGTTCTAGAGCAGATTTGGGCATTCTAACTAAATTTATATCCATTCCTAATTTTATTGTATCCATGGTCTCGTTCCAATTCCTGCTCGCTTCATACAAACTAAAACTTCACTTTTGAATGCATGTCTTAAGTAGCTATTCTAAAAAACGTATCAAACGACCTTTATTTTTTTAAAATTGCTGTGGTAACATGGGGCTTGGTTCAGCTGCTAATTTAGCGTCATAAACTTTCACAGATCACGAAATCGTAAATTCGACCGGATAGGTTCTTCTAGACGTTTTTCTTCTCATTACTTTCGCTTGTTTTGTTTTCGGGGTTCCCCAAATACTGACCATGACCATCCAAATGCTCGCGTGACTTCGTGTAGAAGCTCCGGTACCTTGCCGCTAACCGAAATGTCAGCAATCTCGAAAGATTTTGTAGTGATTGCTCCCAAAAAAACTAGTATAGATCTCCTTGCGCACTTGAGCTAAAATTGGAACATTTAATTCTCTACTTTCCGATGTTTGGTTTCATTCTTCTTTGCAATTAATTCCCTCGGAAATTACAATACATTAAAATATTTGGTGCTGAATAGTTTTTTTTGGTGCTGAATAGTGTAGACCATAGTTGCATGAATACAAGATGCTTTTATTTACAAGTGCCTTTTTACACATTTTATATCTCTTAATATCTCCCGTTATAAGCGCAGTTGTCAACGATTCCTGGGTCAATTTCGTTCCATTTTACAAGGCACCGGCGGCTTTCAGATCAGCCAGAAGCTTGACAACGTGATCGGGCACAGGGGGAGGAGTGGGCAGGTGGTCACCAACGGGTTGGAATCCGTTTTCGTCGGCCACAAAGCTCAAGCGGATGAGAGTACCGTCAGGTGCGGTGTAAGAAACTTCACCGCGGGACGTTTGACCAGCATCTTCGGCCGTGATTTGCTTTTGGGCTCCGGATTCTTGACGAGAAATGCCATCTCCAGTTTGGAAGCTATAAAACGGTTGAGAATAGCAAAGTAAATTGACTTTTCCGAGAGGAATGAAAAAAGTGTACCTAAAGTTGTAGGATCCGTCTTCCTTGATTTCTTGCTCTTGGCTCACAATGGGCACGGGAGTTTGGTTCTGTGGACGGGCCAAAGCCACAGCTACCAAAGCAGCGAGAATGATCTGGAGATGAAGAAGTGGTTGAAATTAAAACTGTTAAATTTGAGGACTGTTTTCACCATGGGCTTACCAGTTTCATGGTTGTGGTATTGGTTGTGTAACTTCGAGGAGTCGAAAATCCAGTGACGATCTATGGATTCCGTTGCGTTTTTATAGGAAGCTTTCTTGGCTGACATTGAAGATGCGCCTGTCATGGTGTGCAGTACCGTCCGCGTTAGAAAAAGCTTGCTCAACCTGTTTTGGATACTTTCTCGGTGCTCGTCTCTAATGCCGATGTTCCCTTGAAGTTACGCTCACCTAAAGCGTGCCTTTCACATTAACAGTACGCTTTAGAGGTTGCAGGGACCTCAAAAAGCTTCAGAAGAACCTCACTTATCACACTCATTATTCAAAGATGAATACGCAAGGCTGTCTTTTGTGGTAATACCTTTTACGAAATAGCTACAAATTTCGGTTCTTAACAAGTTCTTACGTGTGAAGTAAACTCAATTAAAAACCAAAAAGAGTCGAATATTACGAAGCTGGGCAAACCTGCCCAGACTTTTTTCAGTCTATTATGCCTGTTTGCGTCTATTGACCACCTTGCAACACTGATTCGTAATTGTCCCTCACTAGTTTTTTTCTTTCTTTTTTCAAACTTGTTTAGCCGAGAATGACCAATTGTACTATCGCCAAATTTGGATTATCGTATTGAGACCCAATGAACATTTCTTAACATTGACACCTACGCTATTAAAGAATGAAAGAAACTTTCGACATTGTCGAAAAGGCATATTTCTATGTGAAGTACAAATAATTAATTCTATATCTGAATGCTGTTGGCACATATTTGCGCTGCTATTTAGGCCTTGCCTAAAATCTGAGTATGTTTTATTCCGTATTCTATTTATGAAGTTAAATGTTAGTGAATAGTGATTTTTTTGACAGGTCTTTTAAGAAAGAAGAATAACAGCTTGTATCGTTCACTTTATCATTATGATTTATTGGCCAGTGTATAAGAAGATGTAGTCACTGTGCTATTGCCTTCTCAAAGGCTGCACTGTCTTCTCATGCAGCGTCTCGAAGATTTCGTTTGGCACGTGACAATGATCACACCTTAAAAGGGGTCTAGCGCTTTCATCGATTGTGAAAAGGGTTCCCTCGCCTCGAAAGGCCAAGCACCTCGGATGCAGGATTTATTTAGCAGGCAAAGTTCAGCCAGCAAATAATAAGAAATACATGACCAATTCGCAGGGGGTTAGTCCTACTTTTACCTAAAACTTCAGCACTACTCCTCCATTCCTCTTCTGCAACTAGAAATGTAAATACTGAATCTACGAAGCATTGCTAATCAACAGGCGAAAGCCTAAGAGGAATCGAATAAAAATCGGATAAACAGACTTCGATCATAGCACAATTTTAGTGAGTTCTGTTATGTTTCATATTCGCATACCTCTTTTCCATGGAAAAACTTATGACAGACAATAGTTACTGAGGCTTATGCATTTTACGTAATATAGTCCGTTTATCACTGACCGACATTTCATTCAATCGAAGTTAACAAAAATAGACCAATCGTGTCATGCCTTCAGATTAGGAAATCCAACCATGTCATCTACTTGCCCCATTGACGTTTTCACCGTTTCAGAGTTCATTTGTGCCCGCCGTTAGCTTTTCGGACTTCAGCCCTCTGGCGGGAATAGAAATCAGAAAAGGATTACAAATCGACAAAAAAAGTTATCAGGGATTAGACATGGAAGTTTAATTCGCAAAATTGGTGGTGTTGTACAATTAGTGAAGTGTCAAAGTGAAAACTTGATTATTGAACCACAGTTTGTGATTTTTGCTGATATGTCCAATGTAAACGGAATTGGATCGAGCCTTTGATTTCCGTCTAACGTTGCTGAAATCCAGCATACCTGAAAGGGTAAATTTAACGCTTAATGCTTTGTATGCAAGGAACTCACGGAGAGTCCATACTTTTTATGAATTGCAATGCGAACACGTTATCGAATAAATGTCGCGGCTTATTTGGACATCGTTTCAAGCATTGAGCATTGCTAAGTGGTAGAGGCAAACATGTTTGTAATACTTGAGCATTTTCGAACAACTCTGTTTAATGTGTCTCGTGTCTCCAACTGTCCATGTGGACTGTAGATAAGAACTGGTATGACAACACGATGTCAAACAGAATACTTTTGAACATTAATTCCATTTTACACGTACATTCTGCACAAATTCTTACATTTAAAGTTGATTTTGACTTGCCTATAAAGGAGAAAGCTTTAGGGTCCTATAAAGTCGGATAGCTGCTAAAGTCTTTAAAATCGCTAAAGTGAGCTCAGTTTTACAAAGATATTTCCCGAAATTCAGATTTGTACTTTTTTTATATGAATCCATCGTAGTTTTCTGCCTGCTGATGGTTCTTTTTATCAGCTCATCTTCATTTACATAATTACTTTTTATATAAAAAAATTAGGTGTAAAGGGGGTGGGGAAAGAGGGGAAGAAGGGTAGGGGAGGAAATTCCGAATTGCAAGCCTGGCAGATATGACATTGCTTATCGATAGAGTGAATTTGGTGAATATATAATAGATATCCGTTTATTTACACGCTAAAGTTCTGGAAGAACACATTTTTTTGACCGTGTCACGAAGGTGGTAATTTGAGAGATTTACAAGGCACCGGCAGCGCGAAGATCAGCCAAAAGCTTGATAACATGGGCTGGCACAGGGGGAGGAGTGGGAAGGTGGTCACCAACGGGTTGGAATCCATTTTCGTCAGCGATAAAGGTCAGGCGGACGACGCTACCGTCAGCGTTGGTGTAAGAGAATCCACCCTGGGAAGTTTGACCAGCGTCTTCAGCAGTGATTTGCTTTTGTACTCCGCTTTCTTGACGGGAAATGCCGTTGCCAGTTTGGAAGCTGCAAGATCAAGAGATTTGCACATCAGTTTGAAAATGGCAAAAAATTCCGTTACCTAAAAGTGTAGGACCCATCTTCTTTGGCGTCTTGTTGTTGGCTCACGATGGGTACGGGAGTTTGAGTCTGAGGGCGAGCCGAGGCTACAACCACTAAAGCAGCGATGATAATCTGTGAAACGAACGGTTCAGGTTAAAATTCCATTTCACGGGGGGATGTGCATGCCAACTTACCAGTTTCATGGTTCTTGTGGTCCTTGTTGCGGTGCTTAAAGATGATGCACTGTGACTTTGGTCTCTTTTCGTTCTCCTTTTATACTAAAAATGGGCCGCGAAGATGACATTGAAGATGATTCTGACGTTTGCACTGACCGATCTCGAGCAGACAGTCTTGGCTGAACCTGTTTTGTCTCACTTTCTCGCTTCACATTTGTATTGCTGACGTTCCCTTGAAATTTGCACTCGCTCGTTTTCCCTTTCACATTGGTCCTCGCAAGTGGCATTAAACGCCTCATTCGGTAGCGTCCAACTTTTGAAATTCGACAGATACTAAAATGTAGAAATTTGACAGAAATACTGCTGTTTGTTGTAGTGTGCCAGTAGAATTAAGACAGTTTTAATACAGGTTTAAAAGCTAAAAGCGAAGTTTTCGGATTTATTCTAGAAATGTGATCCGTCCAACACAAACGTGCATTTCGAGAAACTCGATTAGCTATCTAAACCGTTCTCATAACATTGCTTCAAAGTGGCTTGCCGTAACTAACGTATATCACAGAATTAAGATAACTGTTTCCCAAACCTGTGATTTGAAACACTTTTAGAATTTTTATGCGACTTGATGCCGTGAATAATGCAACGTGATCAGACGCGTCTTTAAACGTCAAAACAAATTACAAAATAAAGCTGTTCTTGGTGTATTTACCATGTAACCTAATTGGATCAGCAAACTTTGTCGTCTATATTCTTTTAAGTGATCATTAACTAAAAGGCGTAGTCAAGTGTCAAAAGTTCCTTTGAAAATAGCACAACACTAGATAAACATGAAGTATTTCCCTTGTATCTATTGAGGCACAAGAAAGCTTTAATTCATATGTAACACCTTCTGTAAAAGAACTTCAACGGACGCAGATTTAATTTATGTTTTCTTTTACAATAACAACAATAAGTAAAGAAAAAAGGGAAGTAATAAAGGGAATAATAATTCCCGTCAAGTTGATGATGTAGTTGTCTCTTAAATGTTACAGTTTGCGTGCTCAAGTCGAACATCCGTGAAGTAATATTTTTTGCACCTTTTCTCTTATTGTTTGCTAACTGTCAGCATTGTAATGTAACTACAGATTGAAGAAGTACAAAAGCGGTGGTAGACGCGCAAAAACTTTGGAATCATATTGTGGTATAGGGAGAAAATCTTCGTATGTGAAACTTATCACTCAACTCATAAATCCGTCTACGGATAAAAAAAAGTCGTACTTAGACCTTCTTATATCTAGAGCAAGAGGTTAACATAAATCCACTAAATTAGGTCCACAGAAAAAAGTCCTAGCAGAAATGATGAGAAAATGACTTCGATATTAACTTTCTGTATTTACAAAAAAAAAGTTGTTGCTTCACATATATCCATTGTCAAATCACAAAGTGGTCGGAGTTTTACAAAGCACCAGCAGCTTTAAGGTCAGCCAAAAGCTTGACAACGTGATCGGGCACAGGGGGAGGAGTGGGAAGGTGGTCACCAACGGGTTGGAATCCATTTTCGTCAGCAACAAAGCTCAAGCGGATGACGGTGCCGTCAGGTGCGGTGTAAGAGACTTCACCGCGGGAAGTCTGACCAGCCTCTTTAGGAGTGATTTGCTTTTGTGCTCCAGATTCTTGACGAGAAACGCCATCTCCAGTTTGGAAGCTAAAAAAAATAACAATCAAGTAAAAAGACGTTTCAAAAGGCATAATAAATGGTACCTAAAGTTGTAAGATCCGTCTTCTCTGATTTCTTGTTGTTGGCTCACAATGGGCACTGGCGTTTGGCTTTGAGGACGAGCCAAAGCGACGGCAACCAAAGCAGCAAGGATGATCTGTCAGAATAAAAATATTTCACACTTTTCCTTTCGTCTGAAGTAAGTAAAAGGCTATCTTACCAGCTTCATGTTTCTAATCATGCTTGTGGTACTTCGTTGGTGAAGATGCACTGCGATATGGCTGAGGTTTTCGGGTCCCTTTTTATACAGGGAGACGGTCGTAGGTCGTAGATAACAGGGAAGATGTTCCTCTTATTTTTCTATAGCCGTTCAATGCCGAAAGAAGTAGGCAAACCTGTTCCTTTTCGCTTTCACAGATCACTCTCTTTGGCCAGCGTTTCGTTGAAGACATCTCGCAACTGTACCTTTCACATCAGACGAGCTTACGCAATGCAAGACTCATCAAATAACCCGACGTGTTGGAATTTCGAAATGCAGGTATGAGAATCGAATGACCGTCATACTTTTGACGTAGTATACGAATGGAACTGAAAAAGTAAAATTTCAATCCTATTTGCAATATTAGTTTAAAAATTTATAGTTCACTTTATAGCTGTCTTGCTTTATGGGATCCTTCCTTATCAGTCCAATAAAATTAATAAAATTAATAAAAAAATCCAAACATAGTGAAGCAAATGGAAACAAAATAAATAGTTTAAAAATAGGATATGACTTCATTTTAACTGACTTACGGGTACTACTAGAAAATTATAAATTACTACAAAAGTGCAAACTGGTTAACTACTTACAAACTACTAATTTTGCAAACCACTCGACTTCTGCGAAAAGCTGTAAGCATATATTTCATACATAATTCTGTTACATTATCTTGAGTTTATCACAGGCTTGTTTCCATATATGTTTGAAACGTTTATGAACATATCTCCGCGTATCCCTGATGAAACAAAAATATCCAACAATGGGATTCAGTTGCCTTGTTCGGAAGTCTGTGTAGCTTGAAAATTCCACATTGGCATCATGAAAAATTGGTGATCTAATTAAACTCGTGCTCGCTGAATCCAAAATTATTCGCTTAAGGCCCCGGTATACACAAACCCCTTATGAGCGAATAACATGGGAAGATTTCAGACACCATAATTTGAAAACGGTCAAAATGTCAAAGATATTGTTTCGATAGTAAAGTTGCTATTAGTGATGACTAGTACACAACATCGAGTTTTTGTGAAAAAAGGAGTTTGATAAATTTGTAAACTTGGACTGAATGTGTGCTACTTTCTTATTATACAGAAAAATGGAAATCGGGCAATGTAGTGCACTAGCTCTGATGTTTTAAAGTTTTATGATAAAGAGAAAAAAGAGATCTGTTTGGTAGTTTTTGTGATATTGTGTATAAAATTTCAAGGTTTTGTTTGATTTTATTATGCTTTACCGCTATCCAGAGTTTCTGTTTGACTTCGTTTTGCTTCTGTTATAAGTCACTTGAGCAGACCTACGTTCTAAGAATAAAAGCGTGTCCCTATCTTTTATTTTTTTTTAAATTTCGGAAGTTGTGTATACCGGGGCCTTAAAGGTAGAAAAAAGAAAAAAATGCATGTCAATGCTGTTGCTTGGAAGAATGTCAAACGTGATCCATGTATATCTTTGAATAATGCGTTCACATGTTTAATTTCATTAACAAGCTCCCTAAAATATTGCGCATATTATTTTGGTAGTATTGTACTATAGCTGCCTATTAGGTCTGTAGTCTCGCTTTCATGCTTCGATTGTTGGACTCCGCTGGGATGATTTTTATTTTGAATTAAGGCAATACTGAATTCTGACATAGTCAGCTGAAGAAATCCTAGGCAGTTTGGTAGGGATATAAATGAGTTTAACGAGAATACCTCTACTCCATCGCTTCGTTTTCAAGTACTCAGAAACATTCCAGTAATTTGGCAAATAGTCAATTTATTTACAAAGTGGTCTACGAAAAATAATGTTGACGTTGGGACGGGGTTGTAAAAAAGTAGGGAGTTGTTTACAAGGCACCAGCGGCACGAAGATCAGCCAAAAGCTTAACAACGTGTGCAGGAACAGGGGGAGGAGTAGGGAGGTGGTCACCACGGGGTTGGAATCCATTTTCGTCGGCAACAAAGCTCAGACGGATGACGGTGCCATCAGGAGCGGTGTAAGAGACTTCACCTCGGGAAGTTTGACCAGCTTCTTCGGGTGTGATTTGTTTTTGGGCTCCGGATTCTTGGCGGGAAACGCCATCGCCAGTTTGGAAGCTATAAAATGGTTGAAAATAGCAAAGTAAATTGACTTTTCCGAGAGGAATGAAAAAAAGGTACCTAAAGTTGTAGGATCCATCTTCTCTGATTTCTTGTTGTTGGCTCAAAATGGGCACGGGAGTTTGGTTCTGAGGACGAGCCAAAGCTACAGCCAGCAAGGCAGCAATGATAACCTAAGGAAGAGAAGTATGACAGTAAATTCCACGTTTACGTTTGAGTATTTTTCCAGCTTACCAGCTTCATGGTATTGGGAAGGTTGTGGTACTTCGGAAAAGTGAAGATGTACTGTGATGTTCATCAAACTACGGTGAGCTTTTATACGGTAATACTCCGGCGAGCGACATTGAAGATGTTACTGTTTTTTCGCGCACCTATTGGGATGCTCTCTGTTTCTTCCAAACCAGTTCTCTTTCCCTTCTCGACGCAGATTTTCTTTGTGTCCCGTCGTTTGAAAAACGCATTCACTGTGGCCTTACCTTTCACTCGAGCCCTTAACCTTACCAATAACAAGATGTGGATAACCTCGAGGACAGTGTTTTGCAATTCCGTAATAACAGAACGATGGCACGAGATATTTTTAACGCAGAGGATACCCCAGCCTGGGGGTAAAAATTTTGTTTTTATGATTGCCTTAGGCAAAAGGTCTAGCGAACCGTTTCAAGAAAAGATCGAAAACAGGAAATACTGTCAAGTAGAGCTTTTCCTTTTCACAGAGTTACTGACAAGGTTAAAGTCAGATCGTTCTACTTCTTCTTTCGCATAACAAAGACAGGCAAAAATTGAGGTGACGAAAGGCGAGGCAGAATCGTAGAATATCAAAGATAATGTTCTTTAAAGTACAATATTAAATTGTTACATTGACAGTTCATAGTTTATTGCGACATCGTTGTTAAGAAATAATATATATGTTTAATTATGGCGTTCCACATCCGTATCCACTTCTTCAAACTAAATAAATACCCTATACACAAACCCCGTTATAATACGTCTGCTAAGGAAACATTATGGTTTGTCCTGTTTTCAACTCTATACGTATGCATTACCCACGGTAGCTACGTTTCTGCTCTCATGCACTTTCCGTAACCGCGCGAAAATTGACATATCAGGGTTAAAACCTCTTCTGAGGTTGGTACGTGTTAATGGAAAACCTTTTTACCGTTTTCTTTTAAGTTTACGAGCCATTAACCTTTCCATTACCAGGAGAGAAACGTGGGAAAAACTAAACAAAATGCAACGTGATCGAGAGATGTATGCAAGAATCCCAGAAAACACGGTTGATAAACTTCTGCGTAGGAAATTAGGGCAACCGTAGCTTCCTAACACGTGTATTTATCAACGGATTCTCTTCCTGAAACTACCTCAATTTTTTGGGTGAATAAAAGGTATTGCCAGGACGTGTTTCCAGTTGCCTGGACATGCTTGCTATTGCTGCACCTCTTTTTTCTGTCTATTTTTTTTTCACTCTACTCTTTTACAGGGGGGGGGGGGTCGAACCCCCCCAACTCCCCCCCAAAAAAATGCGCCCCTGATTGGAAGTAAAGTCTTTAATGGGTATGTGATTCTTCAGGTATCATGCTGAAATCAGTCTGCGCATTATCTTAGCTAATGGAGCAGCCTCTTCGTAAAAATTTAGTTTTTGCAAGGGTTTGTCTAAGGTGAATGACGATGATCAACGTGACTGACATGACGGAGCGAAAAGTTTGTGTTGAAAACTAGCAAAAAATGACAATTTGTGCAGGAAATAATGCAGGTTTAAATGGCAGATATCGGTATTGCACCTTTCCCTCTCAATGCCATACACGAATTTTCCGTATAAAAGCGGTGATATTATATATTACTCTAGGATGCTTTTTCGCCCTTATAGCACAGGCTTATGGTGGAAGGTTTAATTTTTATCTCTGAGGTTTCCGAATAGATTGAATAATTATACATCTTACCCGACATGACTTTCCTAACTGACATGAGTATGAGCGTACATAAAAACACGTTGGTTAAAAGAAGTATTTGACGTTTATTTACAAACTGTCTTGTAGTACAAAAAATACAAATGTCAGGATGAAGGTTGCTTCCACGGAAAGGAATGGTGTAAAAGCGTTTACAACACACCAGCAGCACGAAGAGTAGCCAAAAGCTTGACAACGTGTTCAGGCATGGGAGGAGGGGTAGGAATATGGTCACCACGGGGCTGGAATCCGTTTTCGTCGGCAACGAAGCTCATGGTGATGACGGTGCCATCGGGCGCGGTGTAAGAATATCCACCTTGGGAAACAACTCCGGCATCTTCAGGAGTGATCTGTTTCAGTTGTCCAGATTCTTGGCGGGAAATACCGTCTCCGGTTTGAAAGCTACCAAAATCAAACTGTAAGATCCCACTTTTAAAGGCACGGGTGTTCATTCTTACCTAAAGTTGTAGCTTCCATCTCCGTTCACTTCTTGCTGTTGGCTGACGATGGGTACCGGTGTTTGGTTTTGGGGGCGAGCCAAAGCTACGGCCACAAGAGCAGCGAGGATGATCTATAAACCGAAAACAGAATATTAGAATTTCGAGTTAAAAGTGCAAAAAATGTAGAATTTTTTCCCGCACCAGTTTCATGGTTGATGAATTAGTTGCAGGAACTTCAAGGAGGTGAAGATGTACTGTGAAGTTCCAAACTGCTGGCACCGCTTTTATACGGAAAATTCGTGAATGACATTGAGGATGGTCCAACCACGACTGGTCCCATCTTTCCCCAGGGGCTACGCCGGAACTTGTTCCTACGGACTTTCTCGCCTCACTTTGCGTATGGTTCCTCTTAAACCACATTCACTTTCAGTTTTCCCTTTCACATAAGTACCTGAAATAGCCAGCATCCATCTGGCACATTCTTAACAGCTTCTATGACGCTTCCTCTAACAACCTTTAAGGTTACATTTCGAAAAAAGTACATTGAATTTTTCTGGACTCTACTGTAGTGTTTTTCTTTTCACGAAGATGCTTTACGAAGTGATATGAAGATACATTTTAAAAAAATAGCCCAATTTTAATTTAAGTCCTTGAAAACCCTTGATGTGTTCCGTCGTGATAATTAGGCACGCTTGTGTGCGCCACAGTGTTATTTAAACTGTTTCTTAAGTTAGTCTGAACAGTTGATTTAGTTGACAATTATCGCAGTGAACGCTTATAGAATGCCATCTTTACTAGTGTCTTTCTGTCCGTCTCCAAGGTAGCATTGAAAACACTATAGAATATTTCGAAACCCCTCAAGACTATTTAAATGCTGGCCCTAATTTCACCAAAATTAAGGAACTACCTTCCATTAAGAACAAAGAAATTTTCAGTTTTCGAACAATATTTTGGGCCAGGGTCCCGCAAATATCGCATTGAAATCTTTCTTTTCCAATCTTGACAACATCTCGGTAGGAATGAAGGGATCTTCGAAAGCTCCGTGGCTGACTCCAAAGTTGAATCATTCCAGTCTGCAATATTTGACATACACTTTCATCGCCCGATGCGCGTTCCGTCTGGGACGGTAATCCAGAAGGACTGACCATTACCTTGAGCCGTAGTCATTGGATTCTTGTCGGCTAATACCATCACCAGTTTGAAAACTGTAAAGAAAACATTACGATGAGACCATTTTTGCATCGTTGATGAAAGAACAGTACGTAACTGAAGGGATATGACTCATCGTCTCCAAATTTGTCGTGTTTGCTTTGTCGTGAGAATGGCAATTGTTTCTTTTCGAGGGCTGGATGCAGCTGCGATTAGGAAACTGTCAGAGCGATCTATAGTGTTAAAAAAAACACTGTAACAGTACAAGTTGTTCTTTAAGTGTGATGGTAGCTTAACAAATTCATCTTTGCACTTGGACCGGTATGTAACCCGCGTCTGTGAATTATACACTGTGATGTTTCAATTAGTTGCTCCTTTACTTATACGAATGTTTGTTACAGGACACACTCTAGATATAAACAACTTTTCCCGTTGAGCAAATTTTGCCCATATCAATTTGTCTTTTCACTAGCATCGGTATGATTTCGAACGAAGTTTGCTCTGCTCACGTTTACAGTAAGCGGTCTGTATGTCTGCAAACTTCATTCATGCATGCAACCAGGAAATGAGCAAAGTCTCACTTTGTATGCCTAGTTGGTTTCGTTGCACTGAGCATATGATAGTAAATGC
This sequence comes from Triops cancriformis, assembly GCA_020615345.1. Classification (NCBI taxonomy): domain Eukaryota; kingdom Metazoa; phylum Arthropoda; class Branchiopoda; order Notostraca; family Triopsidae; genus Triops; species Triops cancriformis. Next base: position 40,313 of record JAHZNP010000402.1, on the reverse strand, counting down.
ATTAGACATTGAAAAAGGCCTAAATTTGATACTTCCTACTTAATTGGATGAGGCGCAACGTTTAATTGTGTTTGCTATTCTTTGAATGCAATGATGGAAGGAATTTTGTTTCGTTCTGTCCCCAAGATTACTAAGTTTTGATCCGTTGTTTCCGCCCTAGCAGCAGATGCTCAGTTAGTCTAGTGCACTCTAATTTTGGAACTAACGTTTAGAGAAAGACGAACTTACGCGAAATGACTCACGGTTGTTTTCGGAAAGTTTTTACAGCATAATCATATTTATTATGAATTTTTGCTTATTCAAATATTATCAAATGATGGTTGCGGGGAATACCTCACTAAAAATTCAGTTAAGATGTTGTGAAATAGTTTCTCTACAGCAAAACATTCCAAGACTTCTAATTGTGTGGTGCTGACACATTCTTATGCAAGTAAGAAAGATCAACAGAGACTTTTAGTTGTGGTTGTGATGAGCTCCGGCTCAGGGTTAGCACGTTCGATTTGAGCCAAAGCACGGGCAATCGCGGGGGAAGGGGGAGGGGGGGCACGGGGACAGGGGTAGTTAAATGGTCTCCCTCTGGAACGAAACCGTTTTCATCGGCTGTGAAGCTGACGCGGATGACTTTAGCACTCGGGAGCAGTGTAAGAGTAGCTGCCTTGTTGGACTTGGTCATATGATATGCTTTTGGCTGTCGACTTTGTCGCGCTTGATACCGTTGCCAGTCTCAAAGCTACAGGATAAACATATGTAACGTAATTAGTAAGAAACATAGGGGGAGAATTCGTATTTTATAACTGAATTTATAGGGTCCATTTCCTTTGACTTCGCCTTCGGATTGAATGATCGAAATAGGGGTGGTGGTTTGATCTTGGAGACGAACGCAGGCAACAGCCACAAGCGCGAGAAGAACGACCTGCCAAATGAAAGTAAATCGTAGTAAAGTTTAAATTGAAAAAATTCAAAAAGAAAACTTACAGCTTTCGTGTTTGCTGGGGAAGATCGGACGGAAAAATAATGACTTACTCGGAGTTTTCTGTCTATTTTTGCTACACGGAAGAAGTCCTCACGCTTTTTGTTCGTTGTTAGAGACTATTAACTAATATATACACTAATAATCTTCCCCATTCAGCAAATTTTACTCGTACTTTATTGGCTTTTCACTAGCTCGTTTAGAATTCCGAAAGAAAAGTTTATCGTGCTTGTGTTGACGACTAGTGGTGTATTTTGTAAAGTCTGCTTTACAAAGAGTGCAAGTTGAATTCATGTAACCAGGAACAGAACAGTCTCATGTCAGTTTAACCACATTACTTTCAGTGTCAAATAAATAGCATTCGGTTATACTTTGAAACCTGTAATGTTATGTCTGAGGTGCTGGACAATGATCGACGTCACTAATTTGGAAGATTAAAGAGATTGTGTTGAATTTCCTTCAAACTCAGAGAGAACGACAGCAACAACATTAATGGTGACAAAATATATTGGTAGTGTCAAAGTTACGTGTCATGGATAAGCTTACAAGTGATTTCGTCGTTTTTAAGAAATTATAGAACGCCCTTTGAATATACACGCTTGGAACGTTGTTATTCTCCCGAACTTGGACACTTTAACCCTTCCTTGCCGCACCAAAACGAAACCAAAGTTCGAAGATGACAGACTTGACTGGTAGACGAGATTCGAAGTCCGTCATCGGATGTGCTGAAGTGGCTGAACGAGATTTATTGACACTTCCAGTATTGCTTCGCTTTACTAAGGGCCTATTTACGCCGAAGACACAAGGATACAAGGCCTATACACTAGCAGCCCAACAATGGTATTTTAAACCAAAAATGCTCACAAAAATAATTATAACTCCTATTTCTACAAGGTTCTGTCGTAAAACTCAACTCCTTCTTTCGTCCAGGACTCTCTGCCCATCAATGGCAAAACCCTAGATCGTCACCCTTTTTTTGTTCCTCCATTGTGGAGGCCTCTTGGTCTTGCGTGGTCTGGTGTAAATCGGATCGAATACTTTCGGGAGGCTGAAATCAGCGAATTTTTTCTCTTGCGGCATTTGGATACTTACTCGGAACTACTCTGTTGCATTTCAGAACATTTCTCGAGTGAACCCGTGGAAAATTACTGCAGAAGTAAACGCGTGCATTCGAAGGACAATAAATTGTCTTGAGAATTATACAAGTTTTAGTAAAACGTTAAGTTTTATTATATCAAACCGAAAAAAATTGTCATACAATATGGCGATGTACAAAAAATATACAAATTTCCAGCTTTGCGTTGGCCAAGATCATGCGAAAGTCGTAAGGAGGCTTGTTTTCAAGGGTGTTTACAAAGCGCCGGCAGAGCGGAGGGTCGCCAATAGCTCGACAACGTGCTGGGGCAGAGGGGGAGGGGTGGGAAGGTGGTCACCCTGGGGCTGGAATCCGTTTTCGTCAGCGACATAGCGGACGGTGATGAGGGTTCCGTCAGGGGCAGTGTAGGAGTATTCACCACGGGCGGTAATACCAGCTTCTTTCGGCGTAATCTGTTTTACCGCACCGGATTCTTGACGGCTAATACCATCACCAGTTTCGAAACTGGGAAGGAAAAGCCCAGGGTTAGGCCATTATCACATCGTTGCTAAATAACACCCACCTGAAACTGTAGGTCCCATCTTCCTGGATATCTTGGGCTTGCCGCACAATGGGAATGGGTTCTTTGAGAAGAGCAGGGCTAGCGGACGCTGCTACCAAGAGGGCTGCGAGGATGATCTGTGAAATTTCACAAAAACAAAGTGAGGCTTTTGCAAAAGTTGCACTTTAGTTTGATGCTAGCTTACCAGCTTCATCTTTGTTGTTGAGTTGGTTGTTGACTTGAGCTGGAGAACTGAGCACTGTGATTTTTCACTCAGTTGCTCTCCTATTTATACGAATGTTTGTTTAAGGCGACATTGAAGACTCGTAATGCCTGCCCATTGACCACCGGCTACCCGGAGCTTTTTGGCATTTCGCTAACATCGTTATGATTTAGAAACAAGTTCGTCGCAGTCGTACTGACAGCAAGCGGTCCATGTTTTTTTTTGTTTGTTTTTACGAGGTGTGCTCTTCAAGGAAGACGAGCAGAATTTAGTGACCTAGCCACAGAAACCACCTTTCACTTCTACGTTGTACTCTTTTTCCCTTAAATGAGCATGTGTGGGTATCTAAGGGATGCACGTAAAAAAAGTGCTGCATTAGTTGGCCTAGGTGAGTTTATCACTTGGATAACGATCGTATTTACCGTTTTTGCAGTTCCTGAAGATTGCTTGCTCGTACTTGCGAAACCTTAGGAACCATCAGGTTCTCTTTTTGATGGACAGGCTTCTGTAGATTATATTGGATTTCTAATGTTCGTTTAAAATGATCGTACATTTACATCAATCAGGATTTATCCCTGTCGATATTAGTAGAATAATATGAGTTACGAGGTTTTGCGTAGTGTTCAAATTATTTGGTTTTGTATGAAGTTCTGATAAGGCAGAGTTAACTTGTGTACGGCGAACACAGTATCCAACTACACTGTAAAAAATTGTAAATTTACAATTGCAGCAAAAAATTATAAGGATTTTACTGTAAAAGTACTTTTAAATGTTTTTTTTTTTAAAAAAAAATTGAGTATCCGGCGTAGGCTCGCGCCTATTGCCACTCTATATTTCTGACAATTCGGTTTTACAAAATTTATGGTTAATATTTCATTTTAAAATGTTTTCTACAACAAATTTGATTAAAAAATCAGTTTTTAAGTATTTTTACAGTGAAGTCCTTGTATTTTTTGCTGCACAATGAATCATTATAAATTCAGAAAATAATTTTTTACAGTGTAGGGTTTTTCCTTTACTGTTTTCCCTTTTATTTTATTTTTTTCGCCAACCGCAACGCTTACTGACCGAAAGTGTCGTGTTCATGATATTATCAACAAAAGACGAGATGCTAGTAAATCAAAGGGAGAAAAAAACTTTTAATACCTACGTACATCACTTTGGTTGATACACATCACAACTCATGCTCATTGAAAAGGTTCCTTTGTGGAGCTACCAGTACTACAAAGACAAGGCTATACATCTGTGTCACGAGACATTGCAGACGTTCTCCTTTGAGGAACAATTTCATGTTCGCAAACCCTTCTATGGATTTAGAGAATTTATGCAAAAACATTTAAGAAAATTTATTTCCCAAAATATCTCAACATATATCCTCGGAGATAAGAATATAAAAATAAGTCCCAACTTTCGGGGGATATCAAACTGGAAATCACTAACAATAAACAAGACTTTTAACTGCGCTTACTTTGCAAATTCTACAGCGGGGGATTTTGTAAACATTGCGGTAAACATAATGGCCTTCGCCGAAAGCTTTCGCTTAACGATAGCAATTATGCTTCCTGTAGAGCAAGCTGAGTTACGAATTATTGAACACACACAATTCCTTCGTTTATTTCTCTTCGTTCCCGGTTCTCCTGGAGGTCCCACTGGTTTACCGCCAACCTTATTAATATTAAAAAATTGAAATTGATTTGCATGAATTTGGAAAGTTTAAGCGTAAGCAGATGAGTAGAAAAATTAAACATGTCGATTTGACCACATAAGAAGAGGTGTGTGTTCCAGACATGAATCGGAAGCTCTTTAACTGGTCATGCTTGAAGGAGAAGACACACCAACAAAACTTCCGACGACACCACAATTGGCGTGAAAATCATGACCGATGATTTGAGCTTTCGACCCGTGGGGGGTCATGTTCTTTTCCGTGCATGCCCACACGATCGCGTTGCTCGATTCATCGCGCAAAGCCGGAAAGCTCTAGGGGTTTCATAATTTAGCTTTGGGCTTAGCTTCTCTATTGTCTTATCTTTTTTCTCAATATTCTGACATGAGCCTTGTTCTTGGTCGTCGATGTATTTTTAACAATGGTAATTTTTGTAGTTAGTAGTTAATCCATTCGTACTTGTCTTGTCATGTGCTGATCATTAATACAAGGAGGATCCCACTGACTCGACACTTTTTTCCTGAAAAACACAAAATTACGCTCCGCATAAGGATGATACACCGATTATACAAGAAAGGGCGGCTTGACTTCGAGATCTGTGTCAAGATGTATTTCAGTGAGAAGCTTTTTAGGACCTAGTTAAAACCCTACATTATCTTTCCCGAACTAACGAGTTTCCCACTCATTTCGTATGGATCCTCGCATACCAGTTTGGCACTGACCATCCTTTCACTTTCCAGGAAAGCTGTAACGTTGTCTGATAAAAGTGGATGTCCGTGGGCAGACCAAGTATGGTTCGCTGAAGATGCTCCCCACATTATCGCAACATTCACTTTCTAAGGTTTAGGCATATGTTCTGAAAAGCCGTAAAAATAAAATACATCCCGGAAAGAAAGATCACGGAAACCTTGTCCTTTGTGAAACCGATCGTGCCTTCCTTTCGGCAAAAGATGGGCACCTATAAAAGCGGCTTGCATGTGACGCTTTGCAACACAGTCGAACCTTCGATTCCTCTACATCCACCACCTCTGCAACCATGAAGTTCCTGGTAAGGATTTTTCCCCCTTTGGTGTCCCAAACTTGTATTGACTTTGCTGATCTGTGCATTTTAGTTGATCGCTGCCCTCTGCGCTGTAGCTTTGGCTGCTCCCCAGAACCGCCAAACCTTGGCACAAACTCCAGTTCCCATCATTAGCATGGACAGCGAAGTCAACGCTGATGGTACCTATCGCTTCAAGTAAGACTCACACTTGTAGACAAGGACTTGTGTCTTCACTAAACGCCTCTTTTTGTACTCTAGCTACCAAACCGGCGACGGCATCAGTCGTCAAGAATCAGGCGCGCCTAAGTTGATCGGAACTGAAGTCGGACAGACTTCCCAAGGTGGTTATTCCTACACCGCTCCTGATGGCACCGTCATTACCATTCGTTTCGTTGCCGACGAAAACGGCTTCCAACCCGTAGGTGACCATATTCCTACCCCCCCTCCTATGCCCGCTCACGTTGTCCAGCTTTTGGAAACCTTGCGCAGGGCCGGAAAACTCTAAAGAGTTTGCTTTCCTCTACCACCAATTTTTTTAAAAATTGTTTGTTATCTCTTGGTGCATTACCCGACACTCTCCCAATGGAAATATTTTCTAAATACATAGCTGAAAAATCTACCAACCCTTGTCTTTATTTCTCGCCCTTCGCATAATTGACGTAATGGATATAAGGTTGCTAATTTATTGATGAAATTCAGCATTAACTTTCAGGGAAAGTTAGTTTAGAGTTTCTACAGTATAGAAGCTCTTTCAGTTACATTTCGGATGTCCAGTACGGTACGGATGGGCCGACAATGGATCCTCATTTGACTTGCTTGGAAAGAGGGTCCTTTCACTTTGCCTCCAGGGCTTCTTACGCGTAATGATCAAGGTACAGTACTCGGCAAAAAAAAGCGGGCCCAGCCAACCGCCCTATACTTGCGCCACGGCCGTTGCGCGAGCGGTATCTCACTCGATCGTCTTTCGAACGTTTGTGACCCGTACGGCTTCCTCCCAGTGGCAGGGGACGCTAACATAGGGCGGTTTGCTAGGCCCGTTTTTTTTGCCGAGTACTGTAGGCTACGCAAAGTGTCCCCAATTTCGTACTTCCATCTTTACGGTGCATTGTACAGTACAACACTATATTCCTTACTTTACCAGTAGGACGGAAAAATACATGTTAAAAAAAACTTCATTAGTATTGATTATTTTCGACATTCTTCTTTTCGATATTATAATAGTTGACTTACGACTTTTGTGTGAATTTTGTTTCGTGATTTAAGCCCATGATTTTACAACAATGAACGCAAGATACTGGTAATAGTTGGAGTAAGAGAATTTGGAAAACCTTCATCGGTTGTCGGTGAAAGAGATGTGAATGGAGTGTCATGTTTTGAGTGGCATGTTTTGAGTTTTTGTAATTTCTGTTTTGTGTTATTTCTGTGGGGTTTTTTTATTCAGTTCAGTTTCGCAAGGGAAATATTTTCTGAATACATAGCTGAAAAATCTACTTACCGTTGTCTTTATTTCAAGCAATTCGCATAATTGACGTAGCGAATATAAGGTTGCTAATTTATTGATGAGATTTAGCATTAACTTTCCGGGAAAGTTCGTTTAGACTTTCTACAGGATAGAAGCTCTTTCAGTTACATTTCGGATGTCCAGTACGGTACGGATGGGCCGACAATGGAACCTCATTTAACTTGCTTCGAAACAGGGTCCTTTCACTTTGCCTCCAGGGCTTGTTACGTGTAATGATTAAGGTACGCAAAGTGTCCCCAATTTCGTACTTCCATCACTACGGTGCATTGACTATATTCCTTACTTTACCAGCAGAAATAAAAAATACATGTTAAAAATTTTTTCATTAATACTGAGTACAGGAGCTTGTTTTCAATGAGTTAAGGTTGGAGTTTTATATGATTGTATTAAAATTGAGTGCTTCCTTTATTCCTGTGACTAGTTGATAACATCCTTCATGATTCTGCTATCACGAAGACGCTACGGTTCTTCCTGGTAGTGTACGCAATTTTCCCAAGCGCACAGACCATCAATTCTGTGCAGGATATCGCAGTAGTTCTGAAGGTCGCTGCTTATTTTGTAATAAAAATTATAATACGGCTGTGCACGTGGTCCTTCCTTTCACTTTCAGAAGTAGCATCCTTCGGCCCCCGGCCAGGTTCTCTGTTTAGCTTCTAGTCCAAATTGCAGTGTGTTTTGGTCCAAAGCGAAAGGCTACAGTTATGACCGCGTTGTTTTTCAGAATACAAAGCTTGTTTTCAATAAACATTCAATAGTGTATTATGGCGTCTATGGCAATAGTCATGGCAATAGTCATTCAGCACTTGTATTAAATGCTAGTGTCAGAATCCTACAGCTCTTTTTCAGGCTAAGCGCAAGTTTTACACAGTTCAAGAGAAACGTTTCACCTTCTATTGTTAACTCTTGGAGAAAAAGCGAATTTAAGACGTTCTTTCGTTTTGCGAGTAAAGGTTCTGTCTATTGTACGTCACTCAAAAAGTTCTGCCACATCCGGTCTTTTCTTCGCACGACAACTTCTTACTAGATTTATTTAACGATATAGCACAGTTAAAGCCACAATGAAAGTTTCCCTATTATTTGCGAAATTTAAGCTCGAAGTTGAATTTGCAATTTACGAGTAGCAAATTCAACTGCGAGAACTTTGAATTTAGTATACTAACCTCGATTTAGTACAATTAACTTTGGTGAAACATCTACAAATACGGAAATTGCGATTATACATACTATAAAGGGCAACGAGTAGTTACGATAAAGTTAAATCTTAATTACTTGCACTCATGTAACCGAGGTTAAGATCATGACCGCAATACATTATTTACATACGATTAGGAGTGTTAAGCAAAGTTTGCGCGCTTAACATGGAAATCGTGAGTAGAATGCTACTTGGTCTTGTTTGTGCGAGTATTATGCGGCCTGGAGACTATTTTCTGCGGTGCATGGAATCACAAACTTGAGTGCCCATTTCACATTTGTCCTTTTTTCTCTCGAGAAAGTTCGACAAAAATTACATTTATGACGAAACGCCAAATTCGAGCATAACCTAATAAGGGAATTCGCTTTCCTCGCTCAGTAGACGCAATTAAAATACGCTAACAACATATTTATTTTCTAGTGGAATTTTTCCGAGCCGTAAGAAAAAGAGATCTTACAACTTTCCCTGATAGAAAACAAAACGGTCCCCGAAAAATGAAATAAAAAAATACGACGGATTCTTATGTATGAAGCTTTCTGTCTACCGAAAGCTACATGTTCACATTTTTTCTTTACCATACAGTAAACCAGCACAGTTAACCATACAACTCTACAGTACAGCTAACCGTTTCCAAGGTTAGTAAACGAAATGAAGGTTGACTTGTAATAACTAATTTTTTTGCCATTTAATATAACTACGAGTACGCGCCTTTTCTTGTTTGTTCGAAAATTAGCTCGCATTTATCTCCGATTCACCTCTTGGGAATACTACATACTCACTAATGTTACGTCTATTGGAACTATTGCATTGTAATGTCGGTTACTTTCAAATATTCTGTTTCGAATGCGCCCCTAACCCCCGTGCCTGAGTTCTTAAAGGAATTGTGGATTTCTAGCCCCGTCACAGGGATGCTTTCTTTTTTCCTCATCACCGTAGAAAGTAAAAGTTACCAAACGTCTTTCGCCAGGTTGCCTAGAATTTTAATTTCACGTCTTTCCTTGAAGATTTCCAAAAAGATGCTACTCAGCCGCAAAATCTGTCAGTAAATTAACCACGTATTCTTCGAATTGGCAAACAACCACGGTCTTTGCAACGATATAAAACTCGGACCTAGGATACCTAGAGACACAGTGAATCTTCAGTTCGATCGTTGGGTAAGGTGAACCAGCATCCCGAACATGAAACTAGTAAGTTTTATTTAATAAATTTTGCCACTGTTAAAACAGATTTCCTTTTCTTTAGTTCATCTTTGCAACTTTATTGGTCATTGCTGCCGCAAGACCTCAGCAGCAAGCTCCAACTACTCCTGTTCCCATCCTGAAGCAACTTATTGAACTCAGACCCGACGGTTCATACCAACATAGGTAAACGTAATTTATGACTTCGAAGGTAAAATTTCACAAGGACGTCTGTAGTTTCGAGGCTGGCAACGGCATCAAGCAAGAAGAGTCCGGACAGCAAAAACAATTTTCGCCCACCGAAGCCGGGACCGTAGCGAAGGGACAAGTGTCTTACAAAGCTCCGGATGGTACAGTCATTACGCTTACTTACGTAGCCGACGAGAACGGTTTCCAGCCTAAAGGAAGTCACTTGCCCACCCCTCCACCTCTTCCAGCTGCTATTGCACAAGTTTGGGACGACTTAAGAAAAGCTGGAAGAGCGTAAACATTAACTTGTACAGTTCCCGGGTGATACGATTGGAAATGACCACGACCGACACTGACAATTTAATGCAAGATTATTTTGCCTTTTTATCCTTTTTAAATATGTACAGTTATGCTCTGTAACAGTCGCGCAATATAGAGAATTTTATTTGCAGAAGATTTATTTTTGGATCAACAAATCGTAATGGTTTTTGAGCCTGTTAATATCATAGCCATTTTTTCTAGTGCTATCAAATGTATGGTAGCCTATAAAAACTTAAGTAAGTAGTCCGTCACCAATCAAACTAGTTTTGGAGTGTTGGAATAAAGCAGGTCCCTTTAGCGATGACTTATTATAATGTGTGCAAATTTTGAGACTAATTATGTAGTAGACTACTAAGAAAAATATTTGCTAAATCTTAAAGGTTTAATTAACCCTTCTTCGTGAAGGGCGAAGTGAGTCACCAAGTAAACCTTAAACGTTCTGGACACTATAGCATCCAGAACGTTGCATTGTAATGCAACGAATTGCATTATAATGCAATTCTAGCTTTGCTTACGCTGATTACGGATTTCTAGCTATGTCAACAATAGTAGTACAGTGGAGTCCACTTATAACGATATCTGATATAACGATAATCCGCTTATAACGATGAAAAGTTTACGGTCCCATTTTTGCCCCATTTAATCCAATGATAATGAAGTCCTCTTATAACGATTCCTGATATAACGATTATCCGCGTTTAACGATTCAATTTTCAGGCTCCGTAATCGTATCTTGCAATGGTTTTTGGCTTCGGTTATAACGATGCCCTGAAACTGACACTAATTTTGTACATTCCAGCCGACAGTTTCCACGAAAGACTTAAAACATGCTTTCACGATTTTGACCATCACCTTTCACAACCTCTCACTTTGGACACTTCTCGATGACAACGTTCAGTACAACACCGACAATTGTGTATGAAAGATGGAACAAAAGATGAAAACTTTAACAATCGCCCAACGAGTAGAAATTGTGTCCTTATAAGAAAACAATCAAATGCAAAACTCAAACGGTGGCACACTATACGAGCACTTATACGTGTTGCAGAATTACATGTATGCTGTAACACAGAAAAACGCTAAACAGCGAGCTATAACCTATTATTCTGAGAAAAAATAAGGCTAATTCTACTACTGTTATTTAAAACAATAATACAATTATATACAACTACGCGTTGTTATCTTCATTGGTGTTTTCTGGCTTGATGTATAGGGAAGCCCTGATATAGCGATATTCCGCCTATAACGATATTTCCAGTCCGGTCCCAAGCCCATCGTTATAAGCGGACTCCACTGTACTAATGTGTGTGTTTTTTTGGTTTGGGAATGATGTATTGTACTTTACGTGGCGTTTGTTACCAATCGACTAACACGTATTACTATTACGGTCTCGACTTAAAATGATCTTACAATAGTAATTCAATTATAATTCAATTGTACCCACTCAAAATTCAGTTCGTTTTTATTCCTACCTATTATCACATTATAATAAAAGTTTGTAGCATAGTTCTAATGCTAAAAATGTTCATTCCAATTTTCTGCTGGTCAACCAACCATTTCTTCATAAGTTTCACATTAACTTACAGAATTGGGGTTCTACTGTACTTCTATATATATCTTGAAAAGTCTTCACGGTTTTTAATTAGCCAAAGTATTTTTTAACCCATAATTATTATGTTAGACACACAAGGTTTAAGTAAGCTTTTGTGGTTTGGCAACTTGATTTTCCCAATTGTTGCGAGGTAAGTGAAAGGGATAGAATTTGGCAAATAGCATCCCCTAGGAGAGAAATCGCTTCCATCCACAACAAGTGTGAGGATTACTACTTGGCCATAGGAGCAGTGTTTTAGTAGCTAGATGAGTTTAAGCAGCTTCTTCGGAGGTAATCTCTGTTGGTGTCCAGCTTCCTTGTTACTCATACCATTTGCAATTTGGCAGTTGTAGCAAACAATACACGAGACTGATTTCGCTTGTACGAGACAGTACATGTACTACCTCGTGCTGTGATATTCAAAAAGAGGTGGTCCATGGTTTTTGATGACGAGCCTAGGCCAGAGACCAAAGCACAACTGTGACAAACTTCCGAAGAAACGCTGGTGAGTACAGTAAAAACTCAAAGTATAAGATGCAATTGCGAGAGCGGATAAAATCACGTGAGTACTCCGATACTACCATCTATTTGTCATCCAAGGAAACTTTTGAACGTGGTCAATAGAATATTTAAAAGGGTTCATCAACTGAAATAGATTAAATTAAATTTTAATTTCAAGTGACTCACTTTGACGAAGGCAAGGTGTCGTTGTAAAGGATTAATCATTGAAAGGAGAATTACAACTAAAAATAATGCCAAGTAGGCTTCGAAGATATACTAAAATAGTATTAAAAAATGTAGATTTGTTGGGTCGTGTAACACGTAACACATTCAGAAAAAGAAGCAGCTAGACAATTATATTGTAGATACGCATTCCTAGGAGGTATTATTTGAATCGTAATTCATGAATTAGATCAGTTAAAATAATCACTATTGCGCGGAAAACAAGAGAATAATCCGTAAATCCAATGTTCGCCATGTTTATAATATAGGAAATACTTACTCAGAGACAACCAATAAAAATATGATTCTTTTTGCATGCAATATCACTAACTTTCACAATTTTTATTAGTTTTTTTTTCTTCCTGTAGCTGCAAATGCTCAGTGTAGTGTTCTTTCATTTTGGAACTCATGTTTTCAGTGAGGCAACGTTACGTAAAACGTGTCGCGTTTGTTTTCGGGAACATTTCAAAGCACAGATATTTTATTCTGAAAGTTTTCTTGAGGTCACACTTGCTTATTCATGACTTTTTAGATAATGCTTAAGCAGGAACACCTCACTAAAAACCCAATTCTAGACGCTGTGAAATAGCTTCTTTACAGCAAACGATTCCAAGTCAGATAAATGTGTGGTGCAGGCATTTATTATACAACGAGAAAAAAACAACAGAATTACAGAGTTAGAGGTTTAGTTCTTGTGGTGATGAGCTCCGGGCCCAGCGTTAGCACGTGCGATTTGAGCCAAAGCACGGGCAATCGCGGGGGGAAGGGGGGGCACGGGGACAGGGGTAGGCAAATGGTCTCCTGAGGGAACGAAACCGTTTTCATCGGCTACGAAGCTGAGGCTGATGACTTGGCCATCGGGAGCGGTGTAAGAATAGCTGCCTTGTTGAACTTGGCCAGATTCTTCGGGGGTGATTTGTTTTTGGCTGCCGACTTCATCGCGCTTGATACCATTGCCAGTCTCAAAGCTATGAGATAAACATATGTAACGTAATTAGTAAGATAAAAAGGGGAGAGGTCGACATGCTATACCTGAATTTGTAGGAGCCATCTCCGTTGACTTCGCTCTCGGACCGGATGATCGGAATAGGTGTGGTGGTTTGGTCTTGGGGACGAGCCCAGGCAACAGCCAAAAGCGCAAGAAGAACAACCTGACAAGTGAAAGTAAAATGAGTAAACTTTAAATTGGAAAGTTCCAAAAAGAAAACTTACAGCTTTCATGTTTGCTGTAGAAGATCGGACGAAAGACACATGACTTACTCGGGGCATCCCGCCTATTTATACTCCATGGGAAGAAGTCCCCACCTTCTTTGTTATCTACGTTTCCAAGTTTCTTGCGACCACGAGTGGCTGATGTAAAACGCAGCATAATAGCCCCAGGGCGGAAGAAGGCCAGCGTTGTTGCAACATCGTGTAGGCAAATCGTCCAGAATTGACCCATAAAGTTGGCGGTGGTGGTCCTGCTGCGGAACCTCGATAACCTTCAAAGATTTCCAGGGCCGTCCACAAACGAAAGCTGTTGGCCTATAGGCTAGTTCTTTCTTTGGTAAATGCTTGTATGTATACAAACAACGCCAAATACATCCGTAACTTCCTTACCGGCCCTTAGTCCTTTGATCAGAAACCGAACTTTTGAGGAGTTTCGGAGTTGGCGGTTCAATAATTCGTCATCGAGAGGAATACACGCGCTCCCTAGCTTTCTAAACTTATGACAGAATCCTTTCACAAAACCCAGCATGCAAATGAAGATTTCTCTCGTTTAAGTACCTTTCTCCTATTCTAGAAACAAAAAATGACTTGGGAAACTCGAGTGTAGAAGGTTCACCATACTTTTTGAAAAAACACCCTACAGCAAGCGTAAAATAAACTTCAGCTAGGTAGTTATATAAGAACGCTTAATCAACGTAATGCTGCTCCCATGAATAGGTTATTTTTCTAGACAATGAATATTCGTGACTACAATTGACCGCAAAAGCTGTTGACACAGTGCAATTCCTTAGTCATCGTCGGCGCTAAGATATCCAGGCTGAGCATCACAATGGATCATACCATAGTGATAGCAGTCTGTAGTGAAATTTTCTAAACACCAACTCAGCCTTGTCGAAAGTGAAAGTACCGCACACGATCCTTAACTTGTTCATCTCCGCAGAACCCTCTCGAACCAAATTACCTATCTTTCGGAGTAACAATGAATTTTGGGGCTCGGGACCCGTCGAAGGGCTGAAAAGATGAAGAAAGTAAACGTTTTTCCAGTAGTAGAAAGCAATACCTTTCCTGGTTACCTTGAAGAGGATATTTATGGGTGACGAGGACAAAAACGGACGGGTGCTCACTTGTAAAAGGAGGTCGTGTTCGCCCTCAGGCTGGAGATGCTACTAGAGGTAGGCAACAGCATTTACAGCGACGCGGGAGAGGTGGTCACGAGGGTCGTCCTACAATTAATACAACCGCAGCTATTCAAATTTTATTCGTCTTTCTCCTACTTACGGGAATTTACACGGGGTAGGCAAACTTTTCCCTAGACGAATCGAGGTATATAAGGCTTGGACGACGCAGAGTTTGTCATCCGGTGATCATCCCTTCTTCCGATACAGTGACTACCAAGAGAAACTAATCTCTCCAATCATGAAGACCGTAAGTTCTTACTAGAATTCCCTTTGGATTATCAAGCGTGCTAAAAACAACGTACTATTTCCTTCTCAACAGTTCATTGTTGTTGCACTTTTCGCTACCATTGCCTTGGCTGCTGCCAAGCCCCAACAGGCAGCTCAACCTGTGCCGATTCTTGCTTATGAGAATAACCTAAACGAGGACGGAAGCTACAATTTTAGGTAACTTCTCATTTCCTGTCAAGTTGTTTGAAGTTTTTCAAACAATTTGGGTTCATTTGAAATAGGTACGAAACTGGAGATGGTATTCGCCGTGAAGAATCCGGTGCTCAGAAACAAATTTCACCTGAAGCTTCCGGACAAACTTCCCAAGGCTCCGTATCATGGAAAACTCCTGATGGCAAGACCGTCACAATCACCTTCGTTGCTGATGACAACGGTTATCAACCCAAAGTGTCCATCTCTTAAAAAGTCTCAGAAGACTTCGCCAAATGAACATCCCAACTAAAGACGGCCTCAAGTATGATACAAGGATTTCGCGTGTACAGTACTTCATTCAGTCGTAAATTTTCAGTTGCCTGCCCAATCCCAACCTTCTTCGTGACCTTTATCCGCTTTCTAGGCTTTCTGTTATCTTTTTGCAGAAAAATACCCACTTCCCTTCGCAACCGTATCATTTTGTACTGTACAGTTTTAGTCCTATGGCCTGTATCGTGATTAAAATATATATTATATATTCAGCAAAATTACCAATGCGCTACATTAATTCGACCAAATAGATAAACAGAAAAAATATATACTATTCACCGATCGAAAAAACGGAAAATTTGAAAGGGACGATTTTGATTTGAAAGCAGGCATCTCAACGACACCAATACACAGAAAAGCCTTTGACAGCTGTAAATATAAGTAGAAGAACATACAAAATGGAAAAGTACTCCAAAGACAAAAGAGATTTTGTTCGGACATATTGGAAACTCAGTATAACGAGTCTCACAAGAGAAGGCAAAATTGTTCAGAGAACCCAGAGTTCAGTATATCCTACATAGACGTGTGTCTAATCATAAATATACGCATTTACTAAGCATATTTCTTTTCGCGTAAGCCAGAATTCTGAACTGAAGTGGAGTCCACTTCAAACAATTCCTGATATAACGATAATCCGCGTATACCGGTAAAAAAAATACGGTACCATTTTTATCCCATTCATCAAATGGTAATGAATTTCGCTTATACCATAGTATATACCATTATACTGTGGCTTATACCGACTTCGTTTCTAACGAAAATCCGTCTTTACGGATTAAATTTTCAATCCCCGCGGGGCAATTTGCAATGGTTCATACCTTCGTTTATATCGATGCCTTGAGACCGACAGTAATTTCTTGACATTCGAACCGACAATTTCCACGAAAAAAATTAAAATATACTTCCGTAATCAGCTTCCGCATATTCTCATCTTTGACACTTCTCGATAGCAACGTTCAATACAGCGCTGAAAATTGATAGGGAAAGATGGAACAAAAGCGGATTTGCAACCGCTGAAAATTTAAGAATGATGCAGAAACTTAGTCCTACTCCGTTTTATGTTGCACTGGCCACTGTGAGCACGATTCGCAGATTTTCGGAAGCAAATAGTGGCACACTGGACGAGCCCTTACATGTTTTACAGAATTATTTGTGTTGTGGCTCAGAAGAACGTTAAACAGAGCGTTATCGCTGATTATTTTAAGAGAAACAATACCGATTGCCGTATTGCTATTTAAAACCATAATACAAATACATCACTACGCTTTGTTATCTTCGCAAGTCCTGATATACCGATAGTCCACTCATACCGTTAATTCCAATCCGGTCTCTTAACCTATCGTAATAAGCGAACTCGATTATATAACAGACAGAGCTGCAACGAGCGCGCTCAAAAAAGAGCGCGCTCGCAATGTCACGAGCGAATGTGCGAGCGCGCTCTTTTTCAATTTTTTGGGAGCGCGAGCGCGCTCAAAAAGCACTGAGCGCGTGCGCTCGTACAGCAGCGCCATCTAGTAGCGAATATCTAAAACATGTAACAAGTTTTTCACGGACATTATGATTTATAATTAACATTTCCAAAAATTGAAACTATGAAAATCAAACAAGAAGCATTTAACCTGATCAAGTATATTACGTGAACCTGAAATATTTTTACAAAACAATATCTAAAAAAAATAAAGTTTGCGCTTCCACTCAGTAGACGGCACTATTGAAAGAGCGCGAGCGCGAGCGTGAGCGCGCTCCTTTTTTTAATTTGAGCGAAAGAGTGAGCGCGCTCGCAAAAATCAGTAAAGAGCGCGAGCGCGCTCGCAAAAAAAGAGCGAGTTGCAGCTCTGATAACAGATTACATATGGAATTGGATTTATTTCACATCAATCACAGTTATTATTTGATATCTTATTTTCCTTGCATTTGCATTCAATTTGCCAAGAAAAACTTCTTGCACGCAAGCCCCAGAATTAAAATCCGCTTCAATAAGAACGCTTACTTTTTTCTACAATTGAAAAATAATCTTGCTGAGACGCTTCTGCTTCTAAATGACATTTCGCTGTAACCAAAGTTCTTTAGAACGAGATTTTACTTTAATTGGCTCATTGCGCCAAAGAAGCTTTCTAAATTTGGCGCCAAAGTGGATTCAAATATGAAGGTAGTTTCTCATTCGCCGTCTAGCAACTAGAAAATCCCGCAAACTAACAACATAAACATCGGATCAGAAAGTATTTTGCAGGGATTAGGGCTTCTTTAGTTCGTGAGCTTCTTGCAGCGATAATGGTGCGAAACGCAGGAGTAGAATTTGGTAATTTGGGTGGCACTTTTTCGTGAATGACTGTTAAAGAAACAACTTTTAGATGCCCAGCGCTTTCTGTCACACAAAATAAATCAAGATGCGGTCCAACGACGGGTTCATGATCTCCTTGCATCGCGGTTTTTGGGAGCTTCGAATCATATAGCTTGGTTAATCCGCGCTGTACAATGTATTGATCTTACGACGCTGTCAGGTATTACATACTAAATTTCTGTTTCCTCTCGCTTTAACATTACATTTCCAAGGCGATGATACATGGTCTAACGTTGACCGACTTTGTGCCAAAGCTGCGCATCCGCTACATTCCAAAATAGCTCAAAACCTTGATTTGCTAGAATTAGGTATCACCACGGGTGCCGTTTGCGTGTACCCGAGTAGAGTAGCAGACGCTGTGATGTCCTTGAAGAAGTTTAACGTTAATTTGCCCGTTGCGTCTGGTAAGTACAGATAAAATCTGTAGGTACAGTACTCGTAAAAAAAATCGGGCGCAACAAACTTCCCTATCCTACCGCCACGGTGGTTGCGCGAGCGGTGCTCCAAATTTTTTTTCCTTTCGAACGTCTTTGACCCGCAAAGCTTCCTCCCCAGTGGTGGGGGACGTTAACATAGGGCGTTTTGTTGTGCCCGATTTTTTTTTACGAGTACTGTACAGTACTCGGCAAAAAAAACGGGCCAAACAAACCGCCCTATGCTAACGTCCCACGCCACTGGGGGAGGAAGCCTTGCGGGTCAAAAACGTTCGAAAGACGAAAAAGTGGGACACCGCTCGCGCAACTGCCGTGGCGGTAGCATAGGGAAGTTTGTGTGGCCCGTTTTTTTTGCCGAGTACTGTACGTGCTTTGTCTTTTTAACTGTCTTATTGGCAAATAAAGGTAAACTGTTTGGCCATGATTGTTTCATTGTGGTTAAAGATCTAGGAGACATCCCTAGATGCGCTATTTAACGGAAATACTTTTTTTAGTTGCGACCGGTTTTCCTAGTGGCCAGACTCATTTAACTTGTCGCCTGGAGGAAATTAAATTGGCTGTAGCTGATGGCGCTAGCGAAATTGATATTGTTATTAATCGCGACTTGGCATTACGAGGCCGTTGGGATGAAGTGTATAAAGAAATTAAACTTATGAGCGAAGCTTGTGGTGAGGCACACATGAAAGCTATCTTAGCTGTAGGTGAACTAGGCTCTCTGACTACAATCTATAAAGCTTCCATGGTGGCAATGATGGCTGGATCGGATTTCATCAAAACATCGACTGGTACATTGGCTTTTAGACATTATCTAATTGTCGAGTGAAAGAAGTGTCGTGGGAATTAGCAATGTCATTGTTTTAGGTAAGGAGACAGTGAATGCGAATTATTTGGCTGGTTTGGTAATGTGCCGAGCCATTCGCGATTACTACCACTTAACGGGAATTAAGGTAATTTGTGAAACTTATGATGGGTTCATATTCCTAACCGGTTATCTGTTTGCCAAAGGTGGGTTTTAAGCCAGCGGGAGGCATCAGGACACATCAGCAAGCCACAGAGTGGATGATTCTTATGAAAGAAGAACTCGGGGAACCATGGTTGAAGCCTGACTTGTTTCGTATTGGCGCGTCAGGCTTGTTGACCGACATTGAACGAGAACTGTATTTCCATGCTACAGGAGCGTACGTAGCAAACGAAGCACTGCCGGCTGCTTAAACATTGGATTGTATAAAAATTTTGCAAGTGTATTCGGTACTGTACATGCAGAAACTCGACCATTGGCAAGCAAGTCACTGTAAACATTGTAGCCACATTATAAAACGTAAAAAATTAGCGTGGTTTGGCGGGTTTTCGGTTAACTTTCTTTATATGTTTGGATGCTTTTGAGAGTTTTAGGCGATCTTTGCTGGAAGAATCGCCGAATCCGTTGACGTTTTCGTAATAGCCCTCGCGTGTATTATCCTCGCTGCCACTGTTGGCTTGTGATTCCGTTTCACTTGATCGTTCGTTCTTTTCTGGATGCAGATCAACAATGCCACTCACCGCCTAAACCAAGAATACATCTGAAAATCTACTCGATCTCTTACTGACCGGGCCGCATTTACCGCCATAGAAGTAATGGAGGACTTGGAGAAAAGACGCTCAGCTTCTTTGAATTTTCTGTTACGTTTGTCGCTATTTTGGCTCGTCAGCTTGTTACTAGAAGCTAAGTATCGATCCCATCCTCTGATGATGTTGCCATAAAGTTGTGTATCCTCTAGGTAACTGCCTTCGAAAGCGTAGATCTGACGTTCCAGATTCGACAGGGTATCCTAAAAAGACAATCAAATAGTGAGGATTATTTTTGGATGTAAAAGGTAAAGCAGGCAAATAAATCTTTCACGCTAAACGAGGATTAACCGGATTAAAACGATATATTGCGTTATGTTCACATTTCCCACATCTTTCAAATTTCAGACTATGTTACTCTCAGAGCTAACTAAAATGATAATTTCAGCTTTTCGTGTGTTTTTTTGCTGACAATAAGAATGTACGATAAACTAAAAATTCGGAAAACATGATCGCTTATCTGCGTCTAGCAGATGTTAAATAAACCGAGATCTCCCAAAAATAATTACTGTTCAAGTTTGTTGCTTAAGTGGAAAGTATTTTTTCGTACAATGTAGTGTCATCTCGCAGTTACTTTCTCTGCAACTGCAAAAAAATACTCGAAGAAATTTCAAGAGTGAAAATGAGGAAAAAATTTAGCCTAACGAAGAGAAAATACTTACGGCAATTTCAGTTCGTCGTTTGACAAGTTCAGCTAATTCTGAACGCAAATCTACTGATGACGCGTTGTTTTTGGACATTTTTACTATTATTATTGTTGACAGTCAGCTACAGATGGCAACGCCGGGCGCGCCATTTTTACAAAGTGAACACGAAATTATTATTTTTATTTAATCCCTTATCTTTGTGCTTTGTAAAACCTATCTGTAATTTATTTATGTAGTTTTATTATTTTAATGTCAGGATAACTTTTTTTAATGTAATGTATAAGATTCTGATAGCTCGGCAACCATGCAGAAATATCAACAAATGCGCGTTGTTTGATTTTATTTGAAACAGATATACTTAACTAGTTGACTCTTATTTATTTATTAAAATGTCTAGATCAGTAACTTGTTCAGCGAAACGAAACTTAGATAAAAGTGATGATGAATCGTCAACTGAGAATGTCGGAGATAACAAGCCAGCACGAAAAGTTGGTTACGTCTGGAGTCAAGGATTGCTGGACATACTCGATCACATATCCATGATAGAATCCCGGGTGAGTTTTTTCCACTCATTGTTTTTTTTTAAATCGGATTAATTACTGTTTCATTGTTTCATTTATCAACGCTCATTTAAAACGTAAACTTTAGAGAACTTGCTAATTTTCTATTTTGCTCAGTCTAACAGAATATTGTTTTTTTTGTCGTGAAATTACTCTCAGTAGATTTATTAAGCTTTTGTCGCGCTTTGTTCCAGTTTTCGCTTACTACGTTTCAGTCTAATAGAATGGACTATTGATTCGTAGGGTTGTCTCGTGCAACGGGCCTTTACACGCTGCGTGTCTATAGCACTTTAAGCGCATCAAATATGCAATGTGTTACTCGCTAATAATAAAACACATAAATCACAGTATGCTAAATGTTATGCTATAATTTTTATCAAGGAAACTTTTACATTTTTAGAGTCTAATGGTGCACTCTCTGGTGGAAGCCTACGGTCTCCTGAAACATATGAAAACGATAGTTCCCGGTTTAGCCTCTGAGGAGAATTTACGAAGCTTTCATTCCGAAGATTACGTCAAGGCGTTGAAGTCACTGGAACAAGAGAACAAGGAAGACCCAAATGAATCACTAGAAGATTTTGGCTTCGGTACCTAATCCTTTGTTAATCATATATACGAACTTTTAAGACTTCTTAATTAACCTGATTAGGTTTTGACTGTCCCATTTTAAAGAAAACTTTCAGTTTTGCACTAACAGTGGCTGGAAGCTCCTTATCAGCCGCCAAATCTTTAATCAATGGTGACGTGGGTGTGGCCATAAATTGGTATGGTGGCTGGCATCATGCTCAAAGGTAGATTTGCCGCTGCTGATCAAAACGGAATTGTCAGTTAATGCCTCTTTTCCTTTCAAATCAATAGGGACTCCGCTTCAGGATTTTGTTACGTGAACGATATAGTTCTAGCCATTCTGCAGCTCGTCCCGAAGTACAAACGAATTCTATACATTGACTTGGACGTTCACCATGGAGATGGCGTAGCAAACGCTTTCGAGAGCTCGAATAAAGTCTTCACTCTTTCGTTGCATAATTACGAGCCTGGGTATTTTCCCGGCACAGGCTCATTACGAGAGACCGGCATCGGATATGGCAAAGGTTTTAATTGCAACGTTCCTTTGCGAGAAGGAATTACGGACGAAGATTATTTCCATGTTTTTAAGAAGTGAGCGTCTCCTTATAACAATTATGGAATTTGTCAAAAAATGAACTTTTGCTGCGTGGGTATTGCCCTTTGGTTAGGTGTGCAGATACAGTTTTGCATAATTTCCGGCCCTACATGGTGGTTTGCCAGTGTGGTAGCGACGGCATAACCCAGGATCCGCTGGGTGCGTTTAATCTTACGTTGAAAGGATACGGAGATTGCGTCAGACACATTATGACATGGGATTTGCCCATTCTGTTCTTGGGAGGAGGTAGAACATGTATATCCGATTCAATGCCTTTCACGTAGTTGTGAATGTGGACGGACGTTATATAGGAGGGTACAATGCGGCGAATGCGGCAAGATGTTGGACCTACTTAACTTCCATCATCTGTGGTGTTGATATCAGCACGGATATACCGGAACATGACTATTTCGAAAAGTATGGACCAGACTTCCGCTTGTCCATTTCACGAGGTTTGAGGCGAAACGCAAATTCCAAAGAATATCTGGATTATATCGTCGACAACATCATAGGTAAAACATAACCTATACATATCCGCTCATATATTTAACAGGAATTTAGAGAGGAAACAACATTTTAATTAAATTCTCGAAATAACCGTATTAAGTAAGACGTGTAGCAATATCTTAAAACATTCTTTTGCGTAAATTCTGTTTGCTTAGCATACCAGTTGAATATTTCCGTAGTGCTAAAGTATTGCATAGATGTGTAAGGGGAGTTTCATTCATTTTTCATAGGTAATGGTTTACATATTTTGGGCATATGAATTGTATAGAAAGGTCTCCCGTTCTCATTCGAGCGCTACATATTTATTTGGTCTTAACATAGCCTATCCTGGCAGATACACAGGGAAATTAGCATATATAGTACAAGCCGAGGAGCCTACTTTGAAATTCTATATGAAAATAAGTAAATCATTTCTGTGCCAGGTGTTACTGTGTGAAAGCTATACGTCCACAAATTTAAGTGTTCAAACTTCCTCGTTATACATAAAAGGAAGCATGGAAATCGGGTAGTTACATTGTGTGCAAAAAGCCTTGACATGCGTTCCATTCCTACGTGTATGTCTTTGTCTGTTTAAATTAAGCATGTTTTGAAACTCACGATGCAACATCTTGTACCCTATCCTCGTCTCAAACCAGAATTGCTTGAATGGTAACGCTCGACTAAAGAAAGAATTTTGCAAAGGGTGAAGCCATGTTTGTCAAAGTCCCGTTGTGTCGGCTTGGCATGGGGCGTTTTGCAGAACTTTCACCCATAACGGGTACGACTGGGAGAAAGGCCACTTTAATTGACGTGTCGTTTATACCGTCAGTGACGAAGTAACAGAGTAAACTCGGCGTTATCGTTAGAGATTCTAAGACGTAAGCTTTCGAACAGTAAATATTTTCAGTTGCGGAAGTTACGTAAGTCAAGTTTACAAGGAAATGATTTAACAGACTATGGTTTATATAGTAACACCTGTATCCTTAGTTTCGCGATTTATTTAGAATCATAGTAATAAGCTGAATTATTCAGATACATCTCATATTCGCGTTTAATGCAATTTCCTCCATAGATGGAATGGAACCTGTTCGGAAGAGTGTTTCGAACGTAGCGCCTTGAAGAACTGTTATGTCTGCAGAACGGAGCTCATTGGCCCGCGATGAAGTCACATACGGCTCCGACGATTGGCAGGTAGGCGGGACTTCGGGTGTCAGTGCTTCGCAGATGGCGTTCGACCTTACCAGTGTTCCTCAGACAACTGTTGTGATTGAACGTGAATGTGTCTTACGTTAACATTGTACATTTCATAAGCACGTGGACTTATTTTTCCCCCATGCAAAAGGTAATTGTTGCGCTAGCCTGATATTTTTATTTAACTGCAACTCGACGCAGATAAAAACATGTTCAAAATTGCCGCGAGTTATCGGTTAGGTGTGAAGTGGTTTCGTGTGAAAGTGTCCCCAACCTGAGCGAATCTGAAGAATAAACTAGGAAGATCAATAAGAGGCGAAGAATGGGTGCATTGCACTCTTTTACTCTGATAGAAAACAAGAAGTGTTGCAAATTGATTGAGAGAACAGGAGCAGGCTGACAGGAAGTTGGCTGTGTTTTTAGCCTTAAGGGGGGGGGGAGGCGAAGTCCTCTCCAACCTCCTCTTATAAGAGTGTAGGACAAGTTAGCTCGCGTTAACGTAGTAATAAACCATCTTAAGCTTCCTCTCTTCAAGTTAACATTCTTGACGTGGTGTTCCCAATTTGTTGAATTCAGGTGTCGTCCACAGGAAAGTGGTGACTTTTTTCCCCCTTACATACCAAATACTTTTCAACCTGTCATAGCTGACCATTTTTTTATGAACTAACGCTACTAAAAGCAAAGTCAAGAGCGCAGGTCGTTGGCGGTTTGGTACTTAGCCCCGCTCTACTCAACTGAAGCCCGTTTCGTGACGGAGCTGCTATGTCGCGTGAGTCACTACTCAGCTTGTCCCGGTGACTCATGCTCTATACTGGTCTTGTATACAGTTCCTATACTTCCTAAACTGCCAACACTCATCGTTCTTTCGGGAGAAAAAAAAGCTGCCATGCGAGGGAAACAAAAGAAACACAGGGTGAAAATACTCCCGACGACGAGTACGGTACAATATACCATATCGCGTTGTTTCGTTTGTATGAATGACTGAAACGAGAACTAGGTCATGACCATACGAGCATGTTGGTGGTGGACTACCTTGGGGGACGAATAAGGGACGTTTGACGAGAAGAAGGGGGTTTCAAGTCCGGGGCAAGGCTGAGAAGGAAAAAGAAGGTCCTTTGAAGGCTTTTCGGACTAACCTGTTTTGTGGAGCAGGAGTTTTTGGTGTCACGCTGAGCATCGTGCGGCCTTAAACAGCTTCTTTTCTGCTTCCAAGCGTATCTTGGTGTTCCTTTTTTTCGTGAGGCGAGATTACGATAATAGGTGGGGGGGGGGGAGGGGATCCTGACCACTTGTGTCTTATGAATGGGGAAAAAGAGAAGGTGGTAAGAGGAGAGGGTGGTTCGTTCAGTGACACAACGTCTAATTCCGGAATCTGCATCACCAGCCAAAGACGCAGCTCAAAGATAGATTCGGCACTTTGGGGTACCGCACCGCTTGAGTTGGGACGCGGAGATGTGCAAACAAACGTTGAAGTCCATTATTACAGACGTTTGACCTTTGGGGAGGACGTGGAACTGGCGGAACAATTACAGCACAGGGCCAGGACGGGTTTGAGGCTCTTGGCAATTGACTTGGCTGAATTTTCGATGCCTTATTCGTCGTCTTGTGTGTGGAGAATATTTGATGTTGGTTGTACCATGGGCCCCCTTTGGCACTATGTGTGCATGCGTGTGTGTGTGTATGTAAGGAGGTACGCAAGATCCTTTTTCTGCTGGTATAAAAGCCTGTTTCGTCGCTTCTTGAACTTATAAGTTGTGAGTCCAGAGAAGTCCTTGGGTCGATGCTCACACATATGGTCAGGTATGTGAGGCAAAGGGAATTGTGGGAGGTGGGCCACGGGGTGGGTGGGAAATGGAAAAGGTAAAACGGGGAAAGCAAAGCCCAAATATTTTGGCAGCGCGCCTTTAAAAAGCTCGAAAAGGAGTGCAGGATTTTTAAAAACTCCCGAGCCCTTATGACTATATATGATTCCGACGAGGTATGAGGGTTGTGAAAGTCTGACGAAGCCTTGACGCCCGAAACATGAGATGGTAGCTTGATTACTACTTTTTTTTCTTTTCTAAGGAGGGAAGCTGTTTATTATCAGGTTCAGAAGAGAAAAGGCATTGGAAACAGGGATTCTTTGTTTTTTGGGGGGAATGGTAGCCCGAAACGGGGTTTTGTTCTTGATGTGGGGTGCTGCCGGCTTGTGAGGCTATGGGTTGAGTTGGGTAAGGATGGCAACGACTTTGGGTGTAAGGGTATTCTTGGAGATTATGACGTCACGATGATGGGGCTGAGTCATGGGTGTTATTGATCGTTCCTGCGGGAGTCGTAACTTAGCGCGGTGAGCACAGTTCGGTGACAGAAAAGTTGCTAGACCGAAGGTGAGATTAGAACTCGAGACGTTGATAGGATTTTCCCTTATCTGGCTATGCTCATTTTGTGTGCACGTGAAAATGACGTCATGCCCAAGTTTTGCAAACGAAGCAGGTGGAACTTGAAAGCTGTCGAAAAAGGGAATGCGTTTTGACCGTGGTTTCGCCAGGTGCACAGTGCAGGCCTTAAACGTCTTGGGCGAGCGGATTATTATTAATGAAGCTTACATGAGTAGTACAGCCCAGGGAGCCGACAAAACAGCTTTCCGAACGGAACGCAAGTACGCACATCCCCCGATTGAGGAATGGTGTCGATCCCTTCTTTAGGTTTCCGTAAGGGAACTTTTTATGTTAGATATTGGTTTTAATTTTTTTAGCAGGAAGTGAAGTAGTGTAACATTCTCGCTGAACGGAAAATAAATTAAAAGATGATAAAAGATTAAGCGACCATAAAATATGGTCGTTATATACCAGTTAAGATTGTTGAAATTACGCCGAAACCTAATTACTAGTACCCGTTCTTCGCGGTTACATAACATTGGAAGGTCGTGCACGATGAAATTAATTCAGACACGTGTTCCATCAGTTATCTTGTGTAAGAAAGGCTGCTTTTGTGTTTGTTGTCGTTTACTTAGTGTTACTGATACACGTTTAGAAAAGAATAGACTGAAATTAAATAACTCAGTTTGAAATTGCGCTGTCAAGTAGGGTATTTAAGAAAAGCCTTTGTGAGTGTTGCGCATTGCAACGAGTAAGGAAATAAATAACACGTTCGGTCATCTAATAATGATTTCTTCGGCGAAGAAAGATTTTAGATGGGAATCCGGACTTGTTTTGCAGCAAGGTAAAGAAACTTCAGTGTGCTGGGAACGTTTACAAAGTCATTTGGAAGTTTCACTAGGAGGAAATTGCGTGTAAAGTATGATCTGTGAGTGTTGATCAGAAGATTTTGTCAGGGTAGCACTTGCCGTTTGAGTTTGTCGAGTTTAATTAGTCTACAAGGAGTCGTGCTTTTAGGAGGCTATAAAATTTGGGGTTTAAGTGAGAGAGATTTGGCGAAGACCTGCCCGTGCTGTAGTTTCTGCAGCTGTTATAAGTTGTACCCATATACACGGTAATGGCGCATTTATTGCCCAAGAAAATAAAACGTGCTCGGAAGTTTGTGACGTAGCCTCTTCTAGTGCGTGAATGTGTCAGCGGACGGAATTGAAGGATATTCGAATGGCGACATGGTGTAGTTTTACATTGAGAAAATGGAGCGTGCGCTGGTGGCAAGTGATACTGTAAAAGATAAGATAATGTGCGGTAACCTAGCGTAGAGCGTTACAAGTTTTGTGAGCTATATGACATGGCTGGTGTTCTATGAGATTTGTTAATTAATCCATTTATTTTTTTATCCGATGTACGCCTCCAGAGTTACAGATAATGCATTCACGACTTGGGCAAGATTTCCGTTCGTTTGCGAAAAAGAACATACCTGATATCAGCTGAGCTTTAACCGTTGCAAGCATGATGTGCAGTCGCTGTTGTTGAACATTTGTAACCCGACGATGGCCGCCACTGTACTCTGCATTAACGCACACGACGTGGCAGAAATACTGCAAAGAAAGACAAACAAGGTATCACCTATGACAAAACTTCCGTTTTCCTTTCGTTTTAAACAAATCTTTTGTCCCAACAGGTATTGCTCGTGGATAGTCGATCCTTCTTGGAGTACAATGACTGTCATATCATTAATGCTGTTAATGTCTGTTGTTCGAAACTGGTGAAAAGACGTCTACAGCAAGATAAAGTATAGCGTATATAATAGAATACTTTTGATGTTGTTTAATTGAGCAACCTCGTAGGTTTCAGTGCGAGATTTTCTCATCCAAAATTGTCAAATTGACGTAGACGAAAGCTACGATATAATTATTTATGATCAAGCGACAACCAGCGTCCATAACGTTGCCATAGATTCTTTTCTACACGTTCTTCTGCAAAAATTAGTGCACCTTTTTCAACGAGTTTTCTTATTGTCGGGTAAACTTTCAGATGGAGAAGTTGTACTCGCTTACACACTTGTGTTCCTTAAGGTGGTTTCTTGGAATTCCAAGCCTGTTACCGTGACCTGTGTGAGGATAAGTCGAGACGGTGTCCGACGTTGACCTCGCTATCGCAACCGTGCATGCCAATATCCAATGTTGGGCCAACGCGCATTTTACCTTTTCTTTACCTAGGCTCCCAACAAGATGCCAATAACAAGGAACTTCTCCAGGTAAGATGGCGTGCTGTACAGTAAAATCGCCTCAGAATGAGCAACTGTCCTGTTAAAAGAACACCGTCTGTCCTGTGACAAAAATAGTGGTATCGTTAATAAATTTCAGAAGGTACAACGAGTACCTGTCATTTTTTACAAGCGCCATTACTGCACGTCGTTTGTCACAACATAGTGGGGGATGTTGGTAATAGAACACTCGCTCATACTCTGGGTATTGTACTGGATGCTTGTACTGGGTAATCAGAAAGTTCTTCCTTCTCTGATATCTGTATAACTCCTGTAACATTGGATAGCTTTTGGAAAAGGAAGTTTTGACGTGCTCTTGGAAGATTGAGTTACGCTTCCCGCCTTTCGAATTCTTACACTGGCAAGCGAACGTATTGTTTTTCCGCTGAACGTTAACGTAAAACTAGAGAAGAACTCAAGACACGGTGATCCAAGTATCCTTGACCATAAATCAATGAAAATCGGAAAAAAGTACGACAAAAATAGATTTTAAAAACATGTAAAAGACGTGTAAATGCATTTACACGTCTTGTCTTATTGGCAAAGACCTGAAAAGCGCTACGTGCCTTATGTTGTAGCCAACTAAGGTCTGTCAGACTAGGAGCGTCCCTTCATTATTGTTTTTTATTTTTATGATTTTTTTATTTTTTTACTGTTGACTAACCTCTGTACCATATGCTAAGTCCTTATGTGATGACTTCTTGAAATTTACGACGCGCCTGTTGTCTTCTGAATCTTCTCCCAGACGTCAAAAGAATTCCTCAGTTAGATACGCTCGAGTCCCCTCAATTAAAACTCTATTCAAACTACGCAAACTTTTAAGTCAAGGCAACCAGGAGTTTCAACAGTTGTTTGAAAGGTAGGGTGCGTTAAAAAGATTTCTGGTGAATTTTTCTGTACTTTTTTTGGTTCTAAAGAAACCGACGCAGAGCTAATGTACGGTGAATGGCGGTAAATAATTGTACAAGGTCATCCTGTACTTCAGCGCTCTAAAAATGTTTCGGACTTGCCTGTTTTCTTCTTAGAATCACAATATTATGTACGAGGTGAACGTGAGCACCACCTGTCCCAAACCGGAATTCATTCAAGATGGCCATTTTTTGCGTGTCCCTGTGAACGACAATTATGGAGAGAAACTGTTACCCTATTTCGTGAAAGCTACCCAGTTTGTTGGTAAAAGTTGCTTCATCTTCTGACAGACATGGTCAGCGCTGAACTAACCCATGTTGTCTTCCTTATTTGACAGACAAGGTTCGAGAAGCCAATGGTTGTGTCCTAGTACATTGTTTAGCCGGGATCTCGCGGTCCCCAACAGTGGCAATTGCCTATGTGATGCGACACCTACGCTTAACTTTCGACGATGCGTTTCGTTACGTCAAGTCCAAACGGCCCACGATATCGCCCAATTTCAATTTCCTGGGCCAGTTGCTGGAGTACGAAAGACAGCTACGCGCCGAGGATATTCTCGGCAACGAGATCACGTCCGGAATGACATCGGCGCCGGTGCAGTTGCATCCCGTCCGCTGCAGCTTGACCGGCACGCGAAAGACGTCGGTCCCCTCGAATCCGTTCCCCCGCTCGGCGTCATTGTCGCTGTCGCTGAAACCGATGGAAACCGTCATGGCGAGTCCGGATCACAGTCCGGAGGAGCGTGCCAAACGCCAACCCTTGACGGACCTGTCCCCTACCACGGCCCTATCGCGGTTGAGCTTTGGCTTGGAGGAGAAGGAAGAAGAACCCGTGGTCATGGTCACGCGGCAAAGGCACAGTGAGAGTTATAGCCACCAACGCTCGCTGAAAATCAGTGATAAGAAGGGTGATAAGATTATTGAAAGTCGCTCTCACATGGTATTGACGGTATCGAAGCGCGTCTCGAGTCCGCCCTCGACGCGCGTCAGATGGCGAGACGGTCGCAATGGGCTGAACGGTGGTGAGGAGAGTGTGTCCGACACGCAAGAAAATATCAAGTCGGAGATTTCCATCCGCTTTCCTTGCAGTGTGGCTGGAGAAAAGTCACAGATGCTCCAGGAAGAAGTACAAATTAGAACCTCGTTTCCCTCGATCAGACCTTGTTCTGACAATATCAGTATGTGCCAGCAAGCACGAACCGAACACGTGGCTCCCCGAAGAGCCAGTTACGCGGAACCCGACGACGAGATTTCGGCCCCTTTGTCTTTGTTCAATCGCTCATTGTGCCCTCCTTGGACGTACGCAAGATCGGACTCCGTGACCACCAGCGGGATAGGGTCCGAGTTGTCTGATCTTGACAGTGTCTGCGGCAGCTTCAGAATGGACGCGGAAAATGTTCACGACGACGGCGTGTTCACGGAAAATGGACTTCTCTCGCCTACCTCTCCGCCGCCCGAATCGGTCAGCTCTTCCTACATGGGTAGTTCAGGGGTAGTAAGGTCCCGACCCCGGCCGTCATCGCTGATGGGTATCGTCCCTGCTGTGGACAATGAGCTACATGGTAAAACAGCTGAGGGTGAAGCGGTAGGGACGCCACTCTTTGCCAAGGCGTTGGGCAAAAGAGATATAGGTGCCACGTTAGGTAACACACCGATACACTGAATAAACCATACATCATAAGATCTTGTTTTTTGTAGATGACGCGCGGGATAGTGCCACCGTTTTTCGGTTTTGGAAAGAACGCGAAGCTGGACTTCATGACAGGTAGTGTTACATTTACTTGATAAGTCATGTAACACTCGTGTTCACACTACGCACTTAACCCTGGCCAAGCATTCAGTACGTAAACGCTTAACGGATGCCCTGGAACGTAAATGCCGCAATAAATCTTGTCGGGGTTAATTTTTGTCTGAATTAACAGATTAAAAAGGTAAACGCGCACTTTGTGTCTGCCGTATAGAGGGAACCGTTGCCTTTGCAAGATTACGAACGCGTTCCGAAAGCATTTCGAGGAGTATACGCAAGCGACCGCCCATAAATAATACTATCACCCGAAGAGGGAGGGTGGGTTATGCATATGACCCAAGTAGCACACAGGTTGTCTAAGCGTTTTTTATGCGTATTGTATACGTTTTTCTGCCTCCAACCCTCTATTAGACGTCTTTTCAACGTACGTGTGCTACTTGGGGATGGGTTATGCACTTGAATCTGAAAGTCAGGAACTCTTAAAAAGTTCCGTGGTTTAGAACATAAACATCTTTTTGATAAAAATGCTATATAATGTTTAAAGCATATTTAGAAGGGGCCAGGTCAAATAGTGGCGTCGGTAAAGAGGTAGGGGTCATGCCAGACGTAACAATTGACCAAGAGTGTAGGAAGGGTGCAAAAATCGTAATTTTTATTTCGCCATCTGTGGACGCGATTGTAAGGGTAACCTTTAAAATTTAATAAAGAAAACTGCTTAACTAAATTTCCTTTGGAGTTGGTGTAGAGTAAACAAGGCCACTCATTAGGGTAAACTCAAGGGCGAATAAGAAGATAAAGTCGAGGGCGAACACGAAAGGTAACAACTTGTTCAGCGAAAATAACAGTAAATATGAAGGCGAACTATTTTATCAGATCGAAAAAGAAATCTGAAAAATAGGTTAAAATGCAGGCGAAAATTTAGATTTATTTCCAGATCGAAAGAGGAACGTGACAAGGGTATATTCAAAGGCAAAAACAAGGATTGCAAAAAGGGCGCCATTATTATCCTGTATAAGTCGCGTAGTGTGAACATAGCATAAGGCATCAAAGTGTCGCTGCAATATTAACGTAATGTGCTGCTACGTCTTTAGACAAGGGCCGGGTGTTACGGATGCCTAAAGATCCACGAGGGGATAGAAAATAACGGGTAAAACTGTGGTTCCCTTTCCCGTGTGGAAGTCGTAACCCTTTGCTCCGCTAACTAATCCGATTCGTCGTTTTGGGCTTTGAACCCCCGCATGTTTTGCGTGAGATGGATGGTTCGGTATCACGATAACTAACCATCATGGTTTGTTCGTTTTCTTTTCAGATCGCCGGTCGATGGAACGTCCAAGCCGTTGGCCGGTGTCAGTCGCCGCCACAAGGAGTTCACTAGTTCAAGCAGACATTGCTCTGAAAAGCGCAAAAGTTGCGAAATCCCACAGTCGTTTGAAAAACAGCGTCGCAATGGTGATTCATCACACAAATCAGGTTCGTCTCACCGGAGACGCCGCTAGGTCGTTCTTCGTTATGTCTTTGTTGTACAGGGGCTGTATGCTTGCTTGTTACATCGTAACCCTTTTGTTAGTATAACGTTATAACTTCAAAAACCTAGCTCAGGCTTTATTGTTGTGCGTGTGTATGACGTTCGAATTCTCGGGTCATGATATAACTTGTCCTTTTGGGTCACGGTGATTAATGAAATCTCTATTTCCGTTTTAACGTTGCTTTTGTGAAAGAGGTAACTATCCTAACAACGGGGGGAAAACGCTTGAGTCCGGGGTTTGAACCTCCTGGTTGTTTGTAGGGGAGGCGTGGGTCGCGAGTAAAGGGGCACCTGAGACGCCACGGAACAAAGTTATGACACGTGTATTCTGTACTGCCGGTACCATGGTCGTACCTGAAGATAGTCCCACAGATGGTCTGTTGTACCGAGTTCATAGTTGTCCAGGTATCTTCGACGTTGATGAGCATTCATGCCAATTACACGCGGTCGGTGGTGTCTTGGAAGTATTACACAAGAGCAAGGAGATTGGGCCAGGGATTGCGCTGCGAAAGCGTGTGCACCACGAGCGAGACAAAAGTGAGAAGCTGATGAATCGTTATTCCTGTGGATCAATTGACCAGCCGGTTCGCGATGTTGTGGAACACTTTAGGAGACAGAGTAATGAAACGTCGCTGAATGGTTTGTCGGTCGTTCAAGTATCCTGAATGAGTTGTATGTATCTTTATAAATAACTTTATACGGAGAGTTATGGATTTTGATGTGTGAATCTGGCAGTTGTGGTTATTGGGGTCTTGTTATGCTGGTACAGAGCACGTATTGTGTACACTTGTGCAAACTGTTAGAAGTGAACTTCTTGTATGTTTCAATTATTGTTATATGGCAGTTTGGAATAAGACGGTCTACATCACTTCTCGCCCTACGTTCAAAAGAAAGTATAGCTTGGCACATGATAATATAGTCAACCAGCCAAGTTGACAAATGTTTCGAAGGAAAAGTTTTTCGTGTCAGAATTATTCTACGAAAATCTAGCCGTATACAGAAAAAACACTTTATAAAGAATTAATGACTATTGTGGACGAGGTCAGTATGTCGCGGAGAAATGCCTATGCAAATAAACAGAGAAAGCATCGGATGGTACTACTCCGTCTATGACAATTTTTCGTTTAGAGTGAAGAAATACTGAGGCCCTTCAAGCCGTTTATACATGATACTTTTGTTCGACTATTGCAGACAGAACATTCCCAATGAAGACCCAATCGAGTTAGGGTTTAGGAAAATGCCTGGGTGGCTCAGCAAATCCTTAGGCAATTTGCATTTGAGCTGTCATGCCGTATATCTTTCCACTAGCCATTTGTGGTACAAGCGAAAACAAGAACAAACTATAGAATTATGTGCCAGTAATTTCGCTGAACTGTCAAACAAGACTACCTATTCAAAGGGGCGTCCAATAACTCGGAACTTGAAGTATGTGATAATTGTTATACTTGAATAAAGAAGCAAGACACAGGCAGAAAATGTCCCAGAATTGGTATTCTGGTCATCGTCGGGTAATTTTGGATATAAAGAACTTCGGATATAAGAAACGGTTTGTTCGTTTCATTGGATTTTTTTATAGCGAGATTTTACTGAATTAGGGATCCGGTTAGCAACTTATAAGTAGCGAGGCAGAGGCAATATTTCAAAAATAGTTGTTCAGCTACGACATGCAAAACAAAAGGTGCGTTTTGTCAATTAAAATGGGCAAGAGGAGCGGCCACGACAGAGTTGGTGGTGACGAGACGGAAAGATACGCGTGAGTAAACGAATGGCATTTTATGCATACGTTCCGGCGAGAATGTGGGTTTTTCCGCAAGTGCATAGGAACGGAATGGAGTAATAGGAGAAGGCGAGGAATTGTGAGTGGGCTTTTTACTGTGAGAACAGTTCGGATGGCAGGTAAAGGGGATTGCAATCTAGGTAAACCGATGGATTGTTTGCTTTGGAAGGAAATCTGGCCTCATGAAAAGTTGCTCGTTGTAGCATGACCAGAACAGTCATCTGCTACCAGATTTTGTTCCGTAACCACAAATCATCAAAGCCTTTTTTATGAAAGTGCTTTTTATTCCCATGTTCTTACATAAGTCAAACCTTGGCGCTAACGTGATGGGAAGAATCGATTCTGCAACGCCCATAGTGAAATACGGTACCTAGCCAAGGCGAAAGTGTTTTTACAAACGCATGGCAAAGAAGAGCCTGGAAAGTCAGGAAATCATTCTCTGAACTTTCAGTATGCGCAATATGCTGAAAAGATCACTTTTAAATTTTTTTAAGAATTTCTTTACAAGTGGCGAGAAAAGCTGAATGGGAGCTTCTGAACCTGTAACGTAAATGCGAGTTAAAATTATTCAATTTTGCACATCTTGGTTGTAGAAAAGCAAGATCAGATGCTTCAAATGTAGTTTTATTTTACATAGTAGAACTCCGATTTTGTCAATCCCGATGAAGGGAAACTACTAATGGTGTCAACCGCAATGGGACAGGTGTTTTTTGGCGAGCGGTGTTTTTACGCTTTCGCTCAGATTTTTATTTTAGCGAAGGGTTGTTACGAGCTCATCTCTTGAGGGTATTAAAAAGAATAATCAAGATGTAATCATAGCCACCAAAATAGAATGTATCTGTTTTTACATTACTTAGTCACACATCGAACTGTAGCTTCCCAGCATTCCAAAATTAAAAGTTATAATCACATTTTCTAATTTATCTTACTTGTTAACCATCTCGATCCCGATCAGTGTATACAATTAGAGTCCCAGTGCATTAATACTGAAGCTTTGTAAATTTCCTTCAAAGTAATGTTATGGTAGACTTGATTTCCTGATATCGTATACAGGCAAAATTTTAAATAAAAAAAATGATTCTGAACGCTGTATACGGGCCCCGTTTCACAGGCGTCTACCTCGTCACAGTAGAGAGCCTATTGTATTGGACTTAATCCATCTATTGATTGTGAGATTGGCTTGGAAGGGAAGAGATCAGAACTAGAGAGGGACGTGGGAAAATTCAAATATAGCACCTTACCACTGATGCACTGGGCTTTTCTCAGATGAACTGGGCACTCCTCTCAGGTCGGAAAATTTGGAAACCGTGCTGTTTGTCGGTTCCCATGCCAAATCTGTTTTCTGGTGAGAACGGTGAAAATTTGGCAGTTGACTTTCAAAAAATGAGGTTTGGTACACAACTTTCCTATGGATGTTCTCCTCTGCTTTGGAAGCCTAACGAAAGTAAAAGTAGTCCTTTGTTTGGCCTTTGGCTTCCACTAAAAATTCGAATGACGGAAGCGAAATAAAATCGTACCGTAGAGTCGATCTTGTCGTCCTTGTAATGTTTTGAACGGAGACCCTGTTTAACTAAATCGCGGCGCGGAGTCAAAGAGAAAATGAACAAAGTATCGGCGCCAGGAGTCACGCTTCTCCCGAAGGCGTGATGCATTTGCCCTTGGATGAGCGAAGCAACCTTGGTGGGAAGATTCCTAAATAATTTGCTAAATCCCTGCGTTGCAAATTTCCATTCCAGACCCTCTTCGGTGGGTGTCGTCGTGAGAAACGGCAAAGAACACTGTCAAGAGTGATGAATTTGGGCCTGTTCACGTCAACCGTGAGGTTCGCGACCCCCGTGTCAGCATGTTGCCTATATTCCAAATAACAGTATCCACCATTAAGCTTGTTTCGGCTCCACGATGCCGTAATGTTCCAACCTGTTCGTCCAGAAGCGTGGCCTTCAACGAAAGTCCGGAGATGAGCTCCGACTGCCTACACTAGGTGCATCAAAAAGCCATCTACCCCCGAAGGCTAGAAAAGGAAAGCTATATAAGATGACATGAAGCTACGGTAAGGCACATGTGCCATTTGAAGTTTTGAGCTCGCGGATGGTAGTTTCTCCAGTAAACCAGTGAACTAACGTGTAAAAAAATGACAGTGTTTCTACCTAAGGTAAGAAACTAATGACAATACTATTCTAACCTTAAACGATCCATCAGGTGTATTGGATATCGGTGTACCGACCAACTTTAAGACAGGATGTGGTGACTACGCGCAAATCAACGCTCTTTTGTTAAGCGGAGTGGTGTTAACATAACCAAAATGTTTTCATTGCAACAGCAGAAAGTTTTGTCAAATAGCAAATTTCAAATAGTTGTCAAATAGTTTCATATTACGCCAGTGTCGGTTTAGTGTTGACAGTCTTCTTCGTTGAGTTTCAGAACAATCGCCTCGTTTACCACTTTTCGAACGGATCGTTTCATAGTGTTCAGGATGTTCCCACTAATAGTACCTGTCCCATGATCTTTGGATCACGACTTTGCTTTTTTATGAAAGAAACGGTAGAGGGAAAAGTGAAAGGGATTCTTGTGGGTACAACAGAACCTTGCTTCTAGGGATGGTAATTAAGGTGCCGGGGAGCCTCGCTTTAAAGAGGTAAATGGAAGGGTAAGTGTTTCGGAGGCCTTGCTGTAGGCTAGTAGCGGAGATGGGAACATCTTCCGGCCTTCGGCATTCTGTTCATCATTTCTGGTGAATAGATGCTTTTTTAATGCGCTTAGAAAGTTCGCTAGGTTGAAAACGCGTTGTCCCCATTCCCGGGCGATGCGCTCTTGTTTATAAAATGAACATAAAAAGTCCGACCGGTAAGGCGCAGGTAGTGCACGGCAAGCCCATCTCTAGCTTGCAGCACTAACGTTTTTACTTTCACTGAAGGAAAACCGGCTTCCTCGTGAATTCAAACTCAAATCCTTTTTAGAAAGTAAGAATGAGAAAATGTGCATACAGCACATTGAGTACCTGCACAAAGGGATTTATTCATCGCGAAGGGTGCGTTTGTCCTTTCTCATAACCATTTCCCCCCCTTTTTTTTGGCTTTTAGGTTGGCGTGCTTCTTTTGCTCGTTGGCGTCGTGGTGGGTCTTCCACTTAGTAGTGAGGAATATGACGTCGAAGAGTACGTCATTGAAATTGAAGAAGATTATCCTGACGTGCCGCAGCCGGTTAATAAGCGGAGAATCGCGACAGATTTTCAAGCCCCAGTGAACAACCCGCAAATTGGCCATCGTTTCGAATCGAGAGTATCTACCTTGCCGCCCGAGTACGTCGCTTCCATCTGGGGACCGGCCTCCATCGATGGCGCCGTTATTCAGCAAGCCTTTGAAGAAGATAACGAAATTGGAATATCGTGGGACGACATCGCGGCCTTCCAAAACGAATTTGGGCGTAGGCTTTCACCAGGAAGAGCACTGGTTCCTTTATTGAGGACAGATTATCAATCTTGGGAAAAACCTGCGAAAACGAAACCGACAACTTCAAGCTTTCGACACACCACAGAACCTCGCGTTATCCAGACGACAACATTAGCCCCAGCGTCGCAAAACGTTGATACGGAAGTCTTCCCGA
Source organism: Triops cancriformis (assembly GCA_020615345.1). NCBI lineage: Eukaryota > Metazoa > Arthropoda > Branchiopoda > Notostraca > Triopsidae > Triops > Triops cancriformis. Next base: position 2,316 of record JAHZNP010000402.1, on the reverse strand, counting down.
GAACAGCCGGGAATCGTTTACCTGCTCCAGCAATTCAGCGACAACCACAACGTAATGTTCAGTCGTTTGCCCCTTCAACGACCACGACAGAAAGCCCGTCAACTTCCGCTCAACCCATTCAAGCGTTGGAACATCATGCTGGCGATTTGGCAGTCAGAACGGAAACAGCACACTTCCCACAAGTGATCCACTTAGACCCGATTGCCCCATCAAGCGAAGCAACCCTTATCCAACATGACTTAGTCATCCAGCCTCAGACGCTCGCGCCATTCTTCGAGGAACCCACAACCCCTGCATCGCTTCTGAACAATGCATCTCCCAGTAGCGAGGTTCCAAGCACAGAAGCTGTTGAACAGGCATCGTGGTCATCGACGGTTGCGTCCATTCCTGAACTGACGACACCATCAGCCGAACCAGTGACCTTAACCACACCTCGCGCGACCGTTCCCCCGCGTCGAGGTCTCCGGCTGTTCTCCACAACGAAGCCTACGCCGGCGGCTGAAACTGGAACCGATTCAACTACACCAGCTAACTCGATCTCAGCTGACGGTACCAAAACCAGGAGACCTAACTTGGTTGTTAGAAAGAGAATAAGGACGTCCACCGAGGCTTCTACTACCGTAGCGTCTTCCGCAGATCCCTCAAATCTATCATCTCAACCTGCCGGTGCTGAGTCTGGGAACGTTGATGTCGTGCAATTACCAAAAGGGAACGCCTTCCGTCGTATCGGCAATCGTGGTCGTTTGACCTTTACACAAACCCTCACTTCTACTGAAGCAAACATCCAAGAAGTCCCCGAGTCCAGCTCAGAGCAACCGCAAGCTACGACAAGCAATCCCTTGGTAACTGCAAGTGCCCAACTCCTCTTCACCTTTAAAGTACCTGCTGGAGCCCAGCGAATTTTTCTCTCTCCCAACGACCTCCTAGCTGCAGATCCCACTTCGGATGGTGTAACTCCCTCCGCTGCCCTGTCCAGTGACGCGCCTCCTGCAACCGAACCCGTTCCGTTGACCACAATCCCGGCTGAGCCAGCTGCGGGAAGCACGGAGAGCTCGACAGAAGCGTTGACGACTAAACGAAATCCTTTTATTTTCCGAGGCCGTAACTTCTTTACGACCACCACTACCCTGAATCCTACTGCTAGTTCCGAAGTTTCTACCCAAAGCCCAGAAACTACAACCGAAGTCCTAACGACGATTAGAAATCCTTTCATCCGGCTGCAGAACCCCAATTTCTTCACGACTAGCACTACGGAGAGCCCTGAAGCCAAGACAACAGAAGCTGAAGTTGTCGTTACGAGCAGAAACCCGCTGCCAGGTCGACGAGTGAACAGGGTACGCCCGGTTACTTCTACAGCTCTGCCAGTAACTTCCACCACAGAAGCATTGCGGGTACGACCCACTGTTCGCTTCGTTCGTGGTAGAAGGTTGAATGCTACTCAACTCCAGGCGTCGACACCCTCGACCCTTCTGCCAGTTGAAGTCACCGAATCGCCCGCTAACCCCAATAAGGAATCAGAATCCAGCACTGGCAGACCCAACGCTCCAGTTGCAGGGTTCATTTCTCTCCCTATCACCGAGAGCAGTAATACTCTTGATATTGTAGAGGTCACTACTGTTGTTGGCTCGGATGAAGGAAATAATGCTGCCCAAGTTCAAGACGACACTGTCGCAGAGGAAGTTATTGGCACGGTCATCGATAGCGTTTCAGGACCATTCGGACAGAGAAGACGTCTAGTTTCTGGAGCCAATCGTAGTTAATAATCGTGTGCATGACTGTCAAACGGATTGTACAGTAAACTTGCCGTTACTATAGCTGTGTTTTCAAATAGTTTGTAAAAGGACGCCCGGGACTCAAGAGTTGTATCTAGCTGTGAAAAGCATATAATTATTACCTAGATATAATTTCTTGTGTCTGGCTGTAAAGTTCACTTGATATCTTGTCCAACGAATTTCGAAAGCCTTTATTATTTTTTTGAAAAATGTGTTCTATTGATAGGAAGCAGATACAAATCAAGCTGTACAATTTGCGTTCGTTACGGTGTCCTTTTTTAATGTGTCTAACAATCAGCTTTCACGGCGATCGGACCGGAGTAAGCCAATTGCGCGAAAGGGGCTGCAATGGGGGCAGCATAGTGGGTAGCTACGGGCACGGGTACAGGGTGGGCGTAGGGTTGAGCCACGGGGGTAGGGACGGCCACAGGGACGGGGTGGGCGAAAGGCTTAGCGATGGGCACGTCGATGGACACCTTTTCGATTTTGGCTTCAGGGACGACGTTGGTGATCTGAGGGGTGATCTTGGAGACAGCGCGAGCCG
>JAHZNP010000401.1:7435-64520 GCA_020615345.1 Triops cancriformis | reverse complement strand
AATTAAAATACTGAGTAATTATTGTTTTGTGTATATTTATGTAGTATGAGATCCTTAAGAAAGATGCTGCACTTTCGATTTCATAAAAGCAGTTTCATTTTTAGGCGCCCATGTTCTTTACGTTTTTATATTAGTATTAATTGGTTTTGCTTTCGTTCCGTTTAAATGCCTTTACCATCGTCCATCGAGTTTTCTACTGTCAGGATTTAGTACGGTTTCTTTCATCTGGACAGTACGTAATGTAATTAAAGTTAAATATTGGGTGGCACACGAACTTCCAAATAAATTCCCCGAACTGGGGTGTCCCTCATTCTTATGCTACCCCGTCATGGGCCAAAACATTACCTTTTGGAAGTTTAATAGAACCTTCTCAAGAATGGGCCGAAGCAGCGGCAAAACTTAAAACACATTTCGAAATACGCGTGGCGTAAATGTGAGCCGAAATGAAGTAAAATGTCGTAAATGTTTCGTTCGCGTAAGAATCTTAATTGGAATCAAATGGTGCGATATGCGTATGAACCCAAAATAAAAATGTACATTGAAGGATTTATCAAAGTTAAAAGGGTCAACTCCCACAAGTGAAGGGAGGAAGAAATTAAGGAAAATAAATAAAATAATAAATTAGTACGAAACTTTTATAAACGAAGTTATTGACGTATTACTAATCTCTTTTATGGAACTAAATATTTTAAAAGTTATTAATTCTGTATGACTTATACGAAACTTTTATAAACGAAAAGCGAGTGGTGTATTAATAAGCTCTTTTATGGTTCTTTTAAAATATATATTTCTAGAAAATATTAATTCAAGATTATTTATACAGATCAAGATAAACGTGGATATATAGGCCACTATACGTGGGTATGCCCTGAACAAACTATTCGTATTCTCCCTCCTTTCTTACGGCCGTGCGCGCTGATTGGTATAAATGACATACGTCACAGGAGAACAGCAAGCACCGTAAATCCCGCCTATTGAGCCAACCTTGTATCCATGAACCTTGGCTCTATACGGTGGAGCACATCGGGCCGCCCACGTTTAAGAGTTATTAAGAACAGTGGAAAGGAACACATTTAAAGACGTATCTAAACTCTCTCGATTGCCGGACCTCTTCTGTCGGGGTATTTGCTCGGCACGGCAAAATCACGTGACTTTGTTTACAAGATGGAGGATATTTTTTTTCATTGAATTAAATTTTAAATACATTTTTAAAAATTAAAATGGCTTGTTTATTTATTATGACGCAAACATTTTCAGGTAGAATATTTCCTTCCAAATAAAGGAAAGATGCTTTTCCGAAACATCAAAGGTGGCTGCGTTTTCAATACAATTATAATTATTTTATTAATAAAATATTTATTTCCAAATCAAACTAGATTCTTCTTGCATTCGCCCTTTCCACGAACATACCCAAACAGTTTTGGTCCCAAATTGGTAAAGGGAGAGAAGCTAACCCAACAGTTTCTTTGAAATATTGTTTCTAATAGTATTTGTATTGCGCTGTATTTACAAAGAACATGCATTGGAAGAAAACAATCTTTCTCCTTATTTGCTCGTCTACATGATATCAGAAAGACTGAGGTTTTGTCCTGCATCTTATGGCATACACTTTCCAGTAGTACTAATTATTCCAATGAAAATAAACCTTAAAATGTTAAAAACAACCCACAAACGTTTTGTATAAAAACTCCCTAATTTACTAAAACTGAGACCTTAAAACGACATGCAACTTTATATTAATAAAGGTGGTATTGTAATTGAAGCTAGATTTGCAATAGGCCTGTCCCTGTGAATATGTCACAGAGGGGAAAAAAAAGTGGGACAGCTCGACGTACGGAATTTTTATAAGCCGAAGCAAGCACGGTTAGTCCGGGTAAGTTGCAGAGACAGGCGTAGGCTACCCGACGGCTCGCTACACTCATCTTTTGTAATTATTGTAATTACGATCCAGGCTTTAGGAGCAAATTTATTTTGTCAACATGCGCATAGACCAATGTGAACTAGCTAACATGCAGAACTAGATACATGCAATCTACAGATATTACAACGTATTTCAGGGGCGGTAATTCACAATGGAAACGAAATCGCACATCTCGATAAGGAGTTTCGAGCGGTTCAATAAAAGTGTGCGTAAAACATTCCGGACATATTACTAATATACAATTGATACATATTCTACCGATTTATAATAAAGAAAAGCCGTAAAAAACATTCTTATAAAAATATCCTTTTCCGTAGATGAAAGCTTCTCATGGTATAAGGTCTCTATTGCGTACATTGCGCATATCGTTTTGTATGCGGTTAGTTTGATGAAAAGTTTTCTGAACAGGTCAATTACTACGCGTCGCACATCAAACAATACATGAGTAAAAAAATCAAATACCACAATTCTGTATGCAATAGAGATGTACGCCATAAAGACCCTATAGCTTGAGAAGCTTTAATCTACGAAATGGGAGATTCTTACAAAAATGCTTTTAGGTTATTCTCGATGATAAACCAATAGTAGACGGTTTCATTTTATACTGATGACATGTCCGAAATGTTTAACGCACACTTTTACTGAGTCGCTCGAAACTCCTTATCGAGACGTTCGATTTCGTTTCATTGGGAATTACCGCCCCTGAAATACGCTGTAATTTCTGGAGCTTTAATGTATCTTAGGTGCTAGTGCACGTTGGTTTATGCGTATATTGACAAAATGAAGTTTCTCCAGACGCCGGGATCGTAATTACAATAATTACAAAAGATGAGTGTAGCGAGCCGTCGGGTAGCCTTCGCCTGTCTCTGCAACTTACCCGGACTAACCGTGCTTGCTTCGGCTTATAAAAATTCCGTACGTCGGGCTATCTCACTTTCTTTTTTCCCACTGTGACATATTCACAGGGATAGGCCTTTTGCAAATCTAGCTTCAATTACAATACCACCTTTATTAATAGAAAGTTGCGTGTCGTTTTAAGGTCTCAGTTTTAATAAATTAGGGAGTATTTGTATGAAACGTTTGTGGCTTGTTTTTGACATTTTGAGGTTTATTTTCATTGGAGTAATTAGTACTACTGGAAAGTTTATGCCATAAGATGCAGGAGAAAACCTCAGTCTTCCTGAGGTCACCATGTAGACCAGAAAATAAGGATAAATATTGTTTTCTTCCAATGCATGTTCTTTGCAAATGCAGCGCAATATAAATACTACTGGAAACAATATTTCAGAGAAACTGTTGTTTTAGCTTCTTTTACTTTACCAATTTGGGACCAAAACTGTTTGGGTATGTTCGTGGAAAGGGTGAATGCAAGAAGAATCTAGTTTGATTTGGAAATACATATTTTATTAATAAAACAATTATAATTGTATTGAAAACGCAGCCACCTTTGATATTTCCAAAAGCATCTTTCCTTTATTTGGAAAGAAATATTCTACCTGAAAATGTTTGAGTCAAAACAAATAAACAAGCCGTTTTAATTTTTAAAAATGTATTTAAAATTTAATTCAATGAAAAAATACCCTCCAAGTTGTATACAAAGTCACGTGCCTATATGTAGCTGGGTCCGTGACGTCAACTACCTTTGAATGGTCCTTCTTGAGGTACAGTACTCGGCAAAAAAAACGGGCCAAACAAACCGCCGTATGCTAACGTCCCACGCCACTGGGCAGAGGAAGCCTTGCGGGTCAAAAACGTTCGAAAGACGAAAAAGTGGGACCACCGCTCGCGCAACTGCCGTGGCGGTAGCATAGGGAAGTTTCTGTTGCCCGTTTTTTTTGCCGAGTACTGTACACAGTTTTAACTGAATCTCAACCAATGGGCAGCCCGATATGTTCCACCGTATTGTGTATACAGGATCCCAAAGTCCCCTGATTTTAGGTTGTTTCGCTTACGTACGTACATCCCGGAAAACGGGTTGTTTTGAGCGGAGAATGTGTTCCTAGTCCTCTATGGTTGCCAGGCACTTCGACGCTTGTGCTGCTACCTTCTGTAATTTTCCCTTGGAAGCTATTTTGGCTCCAAAGCAAAGTGCAAAACAACTATTCCTGACTGAAGATTTCCGCACTCCTAGTAAAACGCATTTCTGAAGCGCGTAATATGCCTGGCAGCACTCATAATGGCTGACGACTATTCTAACTATACCGTATCATCTGAAGTAAATACATTTATAGCAGAGAACGGTGAATCTCTCAAAAGTGACTGTGTTGATAAAGGTATTCTACAATAAATAATTCTAAATGTGTGTTTTTAATTCACATTCTTAATACAATGTTTAACCAATTTGTAACTTATTTTCCCAGTGGTTGTTTCCAAGTTTTGCTTTGCCTACCCGAAAGGCCTTAATAACGATGTTAGGTTGGAATCCAATGATAAAACATATGACGAAGACGGCGATCTCATAACGTCTCGGTCATCAGATGCACGGGAAGAAACGGAAAGTGCTTTACAGGTAGAACATCGAATGTCCACCTCCTTAGATATGGTCGGTTTACAAGTTTGGAGAGGCGCTTTTCTGTTGGCCGACTACGTCTTGCATAATCACAAGGCATTTGATGGGCAAACTGTTGTAGAACTTGGCTCTGGTACCGGACTGAGTGGTATTGTTGCCAGTATGGTCGCTCATGAAGTTGTTTGCACTGGTATGTATACTATTTTCCTTATATTTTGTCTCGTTAATTCTTAACATCTTTTAGATATTAATATGGGTGGCATACTGCCATTAATTAGAAAAAATGTTGAGCGGAATCGACACTTGTCTAAAACCGATATTATAGTTGAAGAATTAGATTTTTATAAATCTTTCACGCCATGCATGGAAAATCATTTCGCCCGAGCCAAATTTGTCATTGTGGCCGATGGTAATACTATTTTGTTTTTCCTTGCCGTTGTTAATTCTCTGTCCTATTTTTCCTTATTGTAATATTTTGTGGGTTACAGTTATCTATCACGATGATTTAACCGATGCCTTTATTAACACCTTGAAGCGCATACTTTTAATTCCTCCAGAAAAGAGGATCCTTATCGCCCTTGAAAAAAGGTAAATACCGTATAATTCTACCTGGCCAATTTTAAATGCTGATAGTTGAAACACTTAATTTTAGGTATGTATTTACCATAAATGATTTGGATTGTGCGGCTCCATGCTATGAATATTTTCGGACGGTTTTGGACGAGCTTCTCTGCCAACAGCCAGCGGATTATCATTGGAGATTAGAAGAGTTGCCAATTGATTTCCCTCAGTATTTTTGCTATGAACGCGTGAAACAATTAACCCTGTTTGAACTGTCATCCCATAAGGCAATGAACAGTGTATCCTAGTCACTGGTGGATTAAGCAAATAAAGTTTGTTCTGAAGTTAGCCGAACTGATTTTCAGTTAGTTGGCAAGTGAAAATCGTTCTTTGTCGTCCAAGCCATGACAGGTCTTCACTCACATGCCCAGCAACAAAAGTAACCGGTCCGGCTTGTCTGACCATTATACAAAGGGCCCCAGGGGGCTTCACTATAAGCCGGAAAGAATCCCTCCAAATGCAAGAAGTGAGACATAAATGGGAAGCATCCTTTTCGAGGATAGTTAAAAGAAACAGCGTTTCAGAGTAGGTTCGGACTTCGGAGTGTCAAGTCATGGATTGGAAGCAGTATTCTGAAGAAGTAAATGGAAAGGAAAGTTTCTCACAAACACCTTATTTTTTACAATTGTTATCCTCACTTGTAGGAGTTAGGGTGTCAGTACTCACCGTCTCGCTGGAGTGTTCGGGGTCCGGCTGACGAGATTATTCGCTCGCACGTGGAGCTTGTCTCAAAAAGTACACCAAAACTTTTGAGGATGAATTTACTTAATTAGAGTTTTCACAGTTAGCCAGAGAAACAAAGACCATATACCTTGCCAACTCAATACGGCTTATGGGGGAACCAAAGGACAAAAGCTCGACTTATTTGGCCTTGACACTTGCGCAAAAGGTAATCTTGATAAATGTGGCATGTTTATTATATAGTTTTGTTTTCCTTTAAGGCTACGGTGCGCGTAACCGCGGTACAGGGGAATCACATCCTAAACGGTGTCGGCGATTTCGCCAAAATTACTCAGTATTTCATTAAACAATCTCAACAGTAAAGTTTTGTATTGTAATATTTAGTGCACATCGTCAAGTTTTTATCTAAAGGGATTTAGTCAGTTTGTAAAAAGCCAATCAAATTTCATTTTTTTAAAGCGTTTTTAAATGTAGAATACAGCTTGAAGGTTCACTAAGTCGCCGTACCTAATTTATTGGCGAAAACGGAATCCAAATCCGTATGTTAGTTTCGGATTTATCACCTAAATAGTTTTAAGACTTCCTAAGGTGACAAATCCAAAACGTAATTTCGGATTTGAATTCCGCATTCTGTAAATGAATATTTTTAAACGACTCGTAGTGAACCTTGCGATCAAATGTTCGAAACTGCAATTTTCCCCCAAACATTTAAGTTGACTCGCTTTTTACAAATTTACGAAGAAATTTATAAAGAAAATCTCGATGATGTGCACTAGATATTACTCCCTACGACTTTACTGTCGAGTGCTTAGTTAAATACTGCGTAATATTGTCGAAATCGCTGACGCCGTTTAGCATGTGATTCCTCTATACAATGGTTAGGGGCACCAAAGCCTTAACTTGACGGAAGCACCGGTCTTTTTCGTCCTTGCATTTCCATTTCCACGCGTGTCGTTCTTATATGTGAATTAAGTCATTTGCACATCTAACACCATAGACACGAGCATTCACTCTGGTATTCAGGCATGCAATTATGGATTGAGTGAATCAAATTCATTGCAGTCGTTCATTCGTGCAAATCACATCCATTCACTTCTGGTATATGAGTTTCATAATCACGTACCCTGTCTTTATGGACTTTTTAAGGGCATTAATTCCCTTTTTTTAGATGCACCTATTTTTGTGTACATCCATGGCGGATACTGGCAGGAACTCAGTCGACCCATTTCTGCTTATTGCGTTGAGCCTTTATACAACGCTGGAATTGTTACGGTGATCGCCGGTTACGACTTGGCGCCAATAGGTGAGTTCCAAAAATGATAATACTACATCCTAATAGCAAACTGATGTTCTAGCGAAAGTATCAGAAATCGTGGAAGAAATCCGGGAAGCTGTTTTATGGGTGCTGAGGTTAGCTTCTGAGCGGGGCTCCAGAGGAGTCGTAATTGGCGGCCATTCCGCTGGAGCTCAATTAGCTGCTATGGTGGTGCATTCTGATTTGCTGGACAAGCACATGGAAATAGCACCTTTGTTCAAAGGAGTGCTTTACATAAGTGGAGTGTTCGACTTGCGACCGCTTGTCCAAACGTACGTGAATGACGCAATAAAACTTTGCGACAAAGATGCGGCGGAAATAAGCCCATTACTGCTTATGAATCAGTGTTCAGCTGATCGGTACAACTTTTCGCAGACCGTCGTTGTTGGAGAGCACGAGTCACCCGAATTCAAGAAACAAAGCGAGGGATATTACGAAGTAATTTTACGCATGTTTAATACTATTACTATATGTAAGGTGTCTAGGAAATGAAGAAAATCGCGAAAGGCCAAGTTGAGTTTCTAATGTTGAAGAACATGGATCATTTTAATATTGTCGAAAACTTGGTAAGAGAAGATTATGAAGTGACGATACGCATTCTAGCTCTTCTGACAAATCTGTGACCGGTTTCCTCCCAGAAATGAATCCAGTCGATTTTGCATTGACAGCCGGGAACGTAATGTACAATTTGTTATGTTTTTTTAAGACGTACTACGTCGAGTTACCGATGTAAATTTCTTATGTAATAAATTTCTAATGCACGCTGAGTACTCTCACTCTGTCACCATTCTTCCTTCGCCAGAGATTAAAATTAAACTAAAAAACGGAGAAAAATTCACGTGAAATAGGACCAATGAATCCAGTTTACGGGATTTAATATGACTTGTACAAAAGTATGACTAAAAGGTAACCTTTGTTTATTACGCGAAAGGTTGCCAGACATAGCACGGGGAAAAAAACGAATTCTGTCATTTGTTCACCTGAAGACTCGTCAGAACTAATGGCGACTACCACGTTCGTAATTTTTCGATTGCGCTGCTTATCCCATTGCCTACAACCCAACGTTCCTTAAAGAACTGTGGCACGCGTGAACGAGATCGTTGTACCAGCAATGTCTCGCGTATTGACATTTATTTTTCGCTACGACTCGTGCAACAACATTCGCAAGTAAATTCCGTGCAACCCAGAGAGGTTGTGTGCTAAACTTCAAACTAGATTTTGCACGTGTATTAAGCTTGTGCTTTCCTCCCTACCATCCTTATCGTTTCCCTTTTTGATTAAGATTTGCTTCCTGCACTGCATGTACATCTCTTGGAACCTTTATTAAAAGACTTTCTACTAAACAGGTCTCACGATTTCTGTTTCGGCACAAATAGGTTTGTCTCATGGCTAGATTAAGCTTTTTAAGCTTGATAGTGGTCCTTCATTTTGCTCAGCAAAGCATCGCAAGTCTTTTTGGCATCTCCCAACAACATGGCGGTGTTTGGTTTGTAGAAGATCGGGTTGTCAACAGCGGCGTACCTGAAAAAAATAATAATAATAATACACACATGAAGTTATACACCAACAAATCAAGGAATTGGTGAATAATCCAAATTAAACGAAATCAACAAGCTCGCTTGAGTTGTAACTTACCCTACACCCAAGGATCTTTTCATGACAACAACCTGTCCAGATTGCCAGACTTTTAATACGGGCATTCCAGCAATAATCGAGTTCGGGTCCTCTTCGGCAGCCGAGTTCACAGTATCGTTCGCTCCAATTACCATAACAAGATCTGTTTCTTTGAAGTCATCGTTAATTTCCTCCATTTCCAAGACAATGTCATAGGGAACGCCAGCTTCTGCTAACAGTACGTTTAACTGTCCAGGCATACGACCTACGAAAAATTAAATAATATTACGCCATACTGAAAAATAAAAAGTAACAACTTATAAATACAAAAGAAATAAGCAAATTGTCTAGAAATTAAGAGCTCAACAACAATTAGTTACCAGCGACGGGATGGATGCCGAATCGAACATTTTTGCCTTTACTCTTCAACAAAGTTACCATCTCAGCAATGGGATACTGGGCCTTGGCAACACACAAACCGTATCCGGGTGTAATGATAATGTTCTTCGCATTGGCAATCATCTCAACGGTGTTGTCAACGCTGACTTCAGTGTGAGTGCCAGTAATTTCCATGGGTTTGCCTCCACCGGTCGAATCCGTGCCAAATCCTCCCAAGATGACATTGGGCAACGAGCGATTCATGGCCTAACATACAGAAATCTTTTCTTTATCATAACTCCACAGTTTATAGGAGAAGCTTCCAGAGCTTTATCCTTTATCTTAATAAACAAGATTACTTTGCACATAATGTAAGACAAGATAGCTCCAGAAGATCCAATCAAAGCTCCCACAATGGTCATCAAATTGTTATTTAACATAAATCCTTCGGCGCACAAAGCCCAGCCCGAATAACTGTTGAGCACAGTAATAACTACGGGCATATCAGCTCCTCCGATGGCGGCAGTTAACGTTACGCCCATGAGAGTTGATAAGGCAGTCGTAGTTCCCAACATGGACAAACCGGCAGTCATGGAAGGGTCGCAGAAGTAATAGCCCATGGCACCAATGTTACCAGCCATCAATGCTGCGTTCAGCGCATGGCGTCCGGGAAGTAAGAGAGGATTGGAACTGAGGAGTCCTTGAAGCTTGCCATAGGCCACCAACGAACCACTAAAATTATTCTGATTAAAAATCTTGTAAAAAAGAAATCAATTTCGTGTTTACCTGAATGTCACACCACCAATGAACGTGCCCAAAAAGAGCGCAGTTTTGATGACGTTAGCTGCGGGATCAGTGGCGAAATGGGAAAAATCTGCGATGTAAGTAGCAACACATGTCAAAACTGCAGCCGCTCCCACCAAACTATATGGAAACACAATGCAAATGAATTAAGAATAAATAAAACAATTTACTTAGACAAGTAAAGCGCAAACGCCAAGACAAACTACACAAGCATCGCGGTTACTTTTTCGTTTTCTATTTCACAATTATTCTATTTCCCTCTCCTTCCCCAACTGTTAGGGACGAAGTAAGTTAACGCAGCTTTAGAAATGTAATCTTAATTGTGGTATGCGCACAACTGCTAAAAAAAATTCGTTCCACGAAATATGAAGGAAACCACATAAAAGAATCTAAGTAACAAATGGGACTATTGTACTTTTAACAACTCTAAAAATGTACTCCATAATTATTGAAAATTTCTAACCTGATACTAGTACGAACACTTTAGCGAAAGAAAAGCTCTGGCCTTCTAATGGGTAAATTATATGAAACTAAGAAGGCACGGCCTACAACGGCATTTAAATTAAAAAATAAAAGTGTAGTACCTGTGGAACGCAGCAACGAGCTGAGGTAGATCACTAATTTCGATCTTCTTCGCAATCACCGTGCCAATGCCACCACCTAAAGCCATACATCCTGCCATTTGCATCAACGTATCGGTAGGTGGTTGCATGAGACCCAACGTAGCTGTGATACCACCAGTAACGCCAATCTGAAAGGAATAAAAGTGCAGATATATTCCCAAGAACAAAACTTCGCTGTCACTATATTTCAAATATAACAACCACCATGGAAATAAAATGAACCTTACCATTCCTAGAGTGTTTCCCAATCGAGAAGACCTTTGGGATGACAAACCAGCCAGTGCCCCGACACAGCACAAAGAAGATGCGAGGTATGCCATTTGATGAATTTCTGGGTAACCGGCTTGTGCGGCTAAACCGTAACCACCCAAGAAAGCTGCAGCGGGAATTCCGTAAAGATAGTTGTACTCAGGAGGATCAGTGGGCCTGTCAAACAAAAGAGTGTCTTAAACACCAGAAAGAGGGCAATAAAAGAATAGCTAAATAAAATACAAAAGAAAAAGTAAAATATAAAATAAAATATAAAAGAAAAAATAAAATATAAAAGAAAAATAAAACATAAAAAAATGAGAAATAATGAAAAATATTCGCTTTACGAGAAAACTTACCGCCTGAACATATCTAACATACGCTTGGTAACAATGAAGCCACCAAAGATGTTAATCGTGGAGATAAAGGCGGCAGCTGCTGCCAAGGCTTGTGTGGAGTTAGTAGGATAAAGCCCACCTCCCATCTGCAACAAACCTCCCACGGCTGTAATGCCTGAGATGGCATTGGTAACGGACATGAGCGGGGAGTGCAGAGCTGGTGTTACGCCCCAAACGGTATGGTAACCCACGATACAAGACAAACCGAAAGTTGTCGTCATGGTAGTGAACGCAGGGTTCGGTGCAGCCACGCCCAGACCAACCAATCCTCCCAAACCTAACAATTTTGTGAAATGAGATAAGGAAAAACAAATCCTTACGAATTGATGGCCCGCTTCATAAAGTTTTTTTTTAAAATAAAGTAACGCTACCGAAGACAATAACAATTAGTGACTAAAAAAGAAAGCTAACCAAGGAATTATTAATTAGCGATCGAAAAGGAAAGCTAACTAGGGACATATATTAATTAGTGACTGAAAAAGAAAGCTAACCAAGGAAACATATTAATTAGAAACATGAAACTATTCGCTAACCTCCGGTATAGGCCAAAGCATCTTTTAACGTAATGTTGAAATGGTTTGGTGGGGGAGGAGCTACTTTGGCGACCGGTTTAGCAGCTGCAGCAGCAGGCGCTTGCGCAGAGACTGGTGTAGGAGGAGCAGGCCAAAGTAGCTTTCCATCATGGAGAACAATAGAACCTCGTACAACCTCGTCTTCGAGATTGATATTGTAATGGTCCTTCTCGCCCATGGAAAGCAACAGTTTCGAAATGTTATTGGCGTAGAGAGTAGAACTCTGGGTAGGCAAACGCGAGGGTAAATCGGTCAAACCCACGTGGACAACATCCTTGTAGGTATAGACTTCTCCCGGACGTGTCGTTTCGATATTACCACCCGCTTCGGCCGCCAAATCCACTACCACGGATCCGGGCTTCATAGATTCGATCATTTCCTTAAAAAAATAGACAAATCAATAAGTTATACGCAATAAATAAAAATGAGCAACGGAAGTCTTAGTTAAAGCTTTACGAAATATGACCTACACAAGACAGAAATTGAAAAAATAGGCAATTGCTGAAAAATCGTCCTTAAATTATCTTGCATTCTTATTTAACATCGGACGAACGAATAGTCTGCATTTAACTAATGGAAAAAACATACTTTAGTGATCAGAGTTGGCGCCTTCTTGCCAGGAATCAACGCAGTAGTGATAATAACATCAACCTCTTTGGCTTGTTTGGCAAACAAGGCCATTTCGGCATCAATGAACTCCTTGGACATCACTTTGGCATAGCCACCAGTTCCTTCACCTTCTTCCTGTATTAAAGAATATCCACATAGTTTTTTCAATTTTTTTTACTTCGTAAACATAAGCGGGATACGAGCTGAATAAATTACTTTGAAATTCAATTCTAAGAATTCGGCGCCCATAGATTCCACTTGTTCCTTGACAGCTGCTCGAGTATCAAAAGCACGTACAATTGCTCCCATGTTTTTAGCTTGACCAATAGCTGCTAAGCCAGCCACTCCTCCGCCGATAACCAAAATTTTCGCTGGCGGAACTTTACCAGCAGCAGTAATTTGACCTAAAATAGCGAAGGACAAAAAAAAAGTTTAAAGGGTACGAATATTTAATAATCGTCCAAGGAAACACAATAAACAAACAGGAGACGCATAAACAGTTACCACAATCAATAGCTTCTACTATACCGCAATGCCTTTTCATACGGCAGGCTTACCAAAGACAAATAATATATTCTATTTACCGGTAAAGAATCTGCCAAAATGATTGGCAGCCTCGATGACCGCACGGTAACCAGCAATGTTGGCCATTGAGCTTAAGGCGTCAAAGACTTGTGCTCGCGAAATACGTGGTATGCAATCCATTGCTATAATTGAGATGGTCAAATATTTCAATCATGTTCAATAATTGCCTTTTGTTACCAAAAGCCGTAAGTTTGCGGTCCGCTAACTTTTCCACCAAGGGCTTGTTCAAGCCAGGGTAAAGGAAAGAATAAAGTATGCCGTGCTCCTTAAATAAACCAACTTCGGGGTCCAAAGGTTGACGAACTTTTAACAAGATATCTGGAAAGACATTCGAATTATAATGGTTATTTCTTTTAGTCGGGTCGCGCAAAACTTCAGCGAATTTTTCTTTACTTACTATCTTTACAGCAACATTATTATTTCTTTGCAACAATTTCCTGACGCATAAGTTCATTTTAAGCATAGATTTCAAACTGTTTTTTTCAAAACATTAGGGAAAAATCCTGTGCTTACGTTTTCACATTATACGAATCGAACTTATGTGTCACCATTTTTTCCTGACTTGAATCTTTGACAAAGATTGTGCGAATTGCTAGCGAATAAATATGAGAACTACGGCTATGCCCGAAAACTTGGGCTATGGATAATTCTGAATGACGACTGACACAGTGAGTTTTTATTATGCAGACCTATAGCATTTACTTATTTCTCTTAATTATTAATTATGTTACCCGAATGGAAGACTTGGTTTTTGTCCAAAATTTTTCCTCCCGCTGCCGCATAATCTTCGTCACGAAATGTAGCTTCTGCACCCGCCCCGCTTTCAATATTGACAGTAAAGCCTTTTTTAATCAACGTCGCTGTGACAGCCGGTGATAAAGCCACACTAATGTACAAAAAAAAATAATCAAACTTTAAGGATACATCTGTAAAACTCGCGATTCCTTTCGGTTTTCGTAAGAATGTACAAATACCAACCGGCGTTCGTTTTGCCAGATTTCTTTAGGAACACCGATGGATAGGTTCTTGTAGGGTATGCCTTTAATAGGTTCGGACGCTTTCGCATCCTTCGCTTCTTTCTGCAAAGGTTTGCTGTGGGTCCTCAAGCCTCGGACAGAACAAAGCCAAGAAGCCTTGACGGGAGCCTCACCAACCAACAACGAAACTCGGAGCACTCCGGCCATGGTAAAAATCTTTGGAGTTATTAAACACAATACGAACAAATTAATTTCAATGGTTTATTCAATTTACCGCAAATAAATTAAATCGTTAGCTACAACAGATCGCGAAAGTCCACAGGCATTAATTTCAAAAGCTCTCACTTAATCGCTGATAAATATATAATTTCCTACACGCAAATATGTACATGTACTTGAGAATAACTTCTTACCTGGCCGATTAGGCGCCTAATTTACGAATTAATTACAACGAAAGAGGGAGAACAATTTTTGCTGCTACTTTCCAGCTCCGCCGGAAGACGCCTGTTTCCGAACCCAACAATTCGTCGAAGTAGGCAGGCAAAGCGCAACCGCGCAGGCTTACTAGAGCTCCAAAGGGACTTTCACGAACTAGGCAAGGGTTAAAAAAAGGTACGCGGTTCTTGTGTCTACGTGTTTAGCGGCTTGCTCGGTCTTCTTTGCCGACGTTTGGCGTGTTTAGGACGTTTGCAAGAATTTCTTTACAGGGCAGCAAAATTGTGTAAGGAAAATGGCGGGGACTTTCACGAAAATCTCTCGCGCTGCGATCCAAGTTTCCAACGCACCCGTGCAATTGTCAGCTCCCGTGGTTTCCATCCAAAGTCGTACATGTAAGTTTTCACACATTTTTAGTTGCTAACGTGCCGAACAAAGGTTTGGCCTTGAGCAAAGGTCACTGAACTTATTTATGCCTAAGTTGGTCTCTAAAATGAGAACCATATTTTGCTCTACTTAAACTTAAGGAACGCTCTTGTAAACATAGCCAGTATAAAATGTGGTAGAGTTTGTAAATAAAGGCCTGTTGCACAACAAAAATATTATGGTTTGGTTGCCGCCGGGCGTGACGTCATCAGGCTGAATTCCAATTTCCGAGCCTACGCCCCCAAACCCATTACAAAGCGTCGTCCTTTGGTCAAAAGAACTTCTCTTTGGGGGAGAATAAATTCTTCCAACGGGTTTCGCGAAATTTGCTGACGTCAAAGAATAAAAATAGAAGATCAGTTGGCAGATATCCAACGCTCATAACAGGCTGAACCAGACAACCGTCGCGTGACTGAAAGGAAAGGGTTCGCCAGCATACCAAAATGGAGCTTATTGTATGGTGATGGGGCGTCGTCAAGCTTAAGCTAAGTTTCTGCCAGCGTCACGTACTGTCGGGCCAAAAGCAAAGACAAACATCACATTATCAACGTGTCATGAGAACTAGTAATGCGCTGACCACTATGTTTGGCATTAGCTGGACTGAGAGTACAGATGTACCGCGGTTCTACTAGCTGATACGGAGATATTAGAGACTTTTGTGCCCTTGTAGTAATCCTTTCAATTAAGATTACCGAGAATTTCAATTAGTTTTCCGTTTGATGGTAGAACTCGGATTACTCTGTACTCAATATACTTCAATATACCGTATTCTCGTATAACCCCTATACAATTTACATCTGGACATTAAAATGGCATGTCTTTGAGTTTGTTTAGTAAACAACGAAGCGGAATTGATCGTAGTAGCAATTGCAAATGGTTCACAGTGTGTAGTTACTGGCGTGTTTTATTATTTCATGAAATATACCACTACAATAGTCGGTATCAATAACTGAACATGTAACAAATGTTGGCAATCTGTTGAAAGTTTGCTCAGGCAGTGCTAATGGAGTTTTTTCTTTCATGGTTTTGGTGCAAGAAAAAAGAGATTCCTAATGGAACTGATTGAGCGCTTTTAGATAAGAGTGTGATTTGGTGCAAATTCAGCTCTGTTTGGTTACACATGTAGACGCTGTAGCCTGTGAACTGGTGGATTGGTTCGCAATTAAGGCCACTGCGTACCGTCCTTGTCTCTTGGACGACGATTTACATGGAAAACTTGCATGGACGATTCTGAATTTAGCAGTCAATGTTTGTCGAATTAATCTTGAGAGTAAAGTTTTAATTGATAATCCCTAGAGTTTTAGAAAGAGATGTCTTTGAAAAAAGGCAAATATAATCTTCATCGTTCAATGAATTTGCCTGTTTTCCCAAAAAATTCTGAATTTCTTAAATTTCTCCACGTTAGGCTCTAAGTATTACTAATTTTAAAATTTTGGTCGAAAAATTATCGGAAAATATCCAACAGTTATTGAGAAATCATCCACGCAATGTTCTCGTTTCTCCCATTCAATCATTGTAAAATACAGAGGAAGAGTAAACAGTGTCCTTAACGGGATTCGTTATGCTGTAAAAATAATGCGTTGACTGACCTATTGAGATTAGACACTTTTCTTTGTAGATGCTTCCCAGAAGCGTATTGAGGTCAAGCGACCCGTGGTGGATTTGGATGGAGACGAGATGACCCGTATTATTTGGCAGAAAATTAAGGAGACGTTGATCTTCCCTTACCTGAAGCTCGAAACGCTGTACTTTGACCTGGGTCTGCCTTATCGTGACCAGACTGATGATCAGGTCACTTTTGATGCAGCTTATGCTATTCTGAAGCACAATGTCGGCATCAAATGTGCCACCATCACACCCGATGAAGCTCGCGTGGAAGGTAATTAAGCGACTGATCTTCCATGTTCCCTTCGATAATTACAATATATTACTACTATATGTGATTAATTATTCTCTCCTACTCTCTAGAATTCAAGCTTAAGAAAATGTGGCCCAGCCCGAACGGAACCATTCGTAATATCTTGGGAGGAACTGTTTTCAGGGAACCTATTATCTGCAAAACCATTCCACGCTTAGTTCCAGGCTGGACCAGACCTATCACGATCGGTCGTCATGCCTTTGGCGACCAATACAAAGCTACTGACTTTGTAGTTCCAAAACCTGGAAAGGTAATTTTTATAAAGGCGTACTTCGTCCTTTTCAAGTTATTTTTTAATATATTTTTTTTAAGATAAAAGAACATTTAGGTTTACATTTACATACTGCTCTTGAGATAAAAGATTGAAAATTAACTTTGGAAAGGTGGAAATCACGTACACTCCGGAAGACGGCAGCGCACCTGTGAAATACGAGCTCTTTACTTTCAAGAAAACTGGAGGCGTAGCTATGGGAATGTATAACACTGACGAATCTATCAGTGCATTTGCACACTCCAGTTTCCAAGTAAGTCTCACGTAGACATCTTCCAAGAAGACGTTATCCAAATTTATAAAAAACGTTCGCTTTCCTAGTACGCTTTACAAAAGAAATGGCCCTTGTACATGTCTACCAAGAATACCATCTTGAAACGATACGATGGTCGCTTTAAGGACATTTTCCAAGAAATTTATGAAAAGTAAGACTAGCACCTAAGTGGTTCACGTGAATCTTTCGTTTTGTTGTTGCTTCGATCGTCTGTGATGTAGCTTTCGTAATTTTTCTTTTCTTTTGTTGTTTTCTACGTGGGTACGTTTATCGCTTGACGTCAGCATAGACTTTTCTTACATTTGTGTGTTATTATCTATTTTTTGCAGAGAATATAAAGCGGCGTTTGACAAAGAAGGAATTTGGTATGAACATCGTTTGATCGACGATATGGTCGCCCAAGCTTTAAAATCCAGTGGTGGATTCGTGTGGGCTTGCAAGAATTACGACGGTGATGTCCAATCGGACATTGTTGCCCAAGGCTATGGTATAAATCGGCGTTCTTTGATCAACTAACCTAACAAATCTTTTGAAGGTTCCTTGGGTCTTATGACTTCCGTTTTGATTTGCCCTGACGGCAAAACCATCGAAGCTGAAGCTGCTCATGGTACTGTCACCCGCCATTATAGGTATATGTTAATCTTTTCTTTTTATTAATCAAGCAACGATTTACGAAAAACGGGTAGCGTCAAGTTTGGCCGAATGGAATTACATGCAAACTGAGTCGTTTCATTTTTTAACACGTGTGCCGTACAGTACTGAGCAAAAAAGACTGTACTTGCCAAATCGCAGAGGTCTAATAAAGCCTCTCGAGGCTGATTTACTTTCATTAAGGGGTGAGAGGGCTTTACCAATCGGTTACGAAGTAAAAGGTCGACCGCGAATTTCGAAACCGAATTTGGCCTTATGAGAAAAATGTATGACTAACATATCTAAATGCAAATTGGTTAGATGAATAGAATAATTTTACATCAAGGAAATCAAATATATTTCCAGCCAGTAAAGAGCATAACTGTCGAACTACACGGTCCAATCTATCTTTACAAGAATTGGGAAATCTAAGTGTGAGCCTCAATGGAATAAACGACCTTTGAGCATCAATACTTCCACACCTTTATTTGTGTTCTTTATACACTATTTAAATAACACACTGTTCCGAACTTCGCGGCCTGCCTGTTTATTTGGACAGGGATTGGTTGAACCTTGAAGTTCGTTCACCCCTTAATGAAAGTAAATCAGCCTTTAGAGGCTTAATTAGACATCATTTAGGCCTTAGACCTTTTTTTGCTCATTACTGTATGCACGTACAAGACTTAGATGAAACGTTTACTTATGACTTGATGGGATAGGCAACACCAGAAAGGCCTTCCTACGTCAACCAACCCGATTGCCTCCATCTTCGCTTGGACACGTGGTTTGGAGCACCGTGCCAAGTTGGACGGAACCCCTGAGGTAGCTCGCTTCGCCCAGCTGTTGGAAAAGGCCTGCGTGGATGTCGTCGACTCGGGCAAGATGACTAAAGATTTAGCCGGTTGCATCCACGGCTTATCCAACGTTAAGGAAGGCATGTATCTTAACACGATGGATTTCTTGCAAGCCATCGCTGACGACCTCGAAAAGAAAATGAGCTCTTAAAAAAAAGCTACTTCGTTGTTAGTACAAAAATTGCGCACATGCATTTGTTGGAAAAAATGAAAGTTAACGTTCCGCGTTGTTGTGGAATTGCAGCTTTCGATGAAATAATTAAACGTCGGAGAAGCAATAAACGTACCTCTTAACAAAGTTTGTTGTTGGGCTCAATTCATAGAATCGATCGCGAGGATGGAAACCAATTGCGTAACTGCGCGCGACGTTGTTTGGTTAGTAACGGTGAATGGTAGGGATTAAAGAGAACGCGCTTTGTAAAAGCAAGTATAGCCGAAGGTGTGTTTTCTTCGCAGCTTCAAGTGTTTTCGTTTTTCTTGGGAGTGTTTTTTTTTCGAACTCGCAATTTGGGAGAATAACCATGGCGAAGGAGGGCGAAGATTTATCTATGGGTGAATTCTTACGATTTATGGTTGAAGCGCTTAAATTTCAAGCTACGGCCTTGAAACAGACGGACGATTTCACCTCTGTGCTCTCAGCTTTACAGATTTCACCATTCTTCCGGCAATTGGAAGACGCCGGGTATTCGGAAGCTGCCGTAGAACGCGCTATTTTTCTCGTCAAAGACAAATTGGACTTCGTTGTCAAAGAAGGACTCCTTGACCCTTTCCTTGCCCAAATCCTTCTCAAAGCAAGTCAGATAAGCTCCACAGAACCTTCAAATAGTCGGGAAGATAAATTGGCGCAATTATCCGTTCCGGCTCCCGATCTAAAATTGGCATCCGAGAGCGCTAAACGGGAAAAAATTGCTAGTTATCCGCCCAAGTACGTGTACGCTAAATCTGGCCGTGGGCTTATCTTTTCTACAAGGGTTATTTTGGTTATACAACTTGCATAGTATGGATATCATAATTCACGTAATCGACGATGCGCGAGGGGAAAAAAGGGATTTTACTTGTTCTTCCCAGTTGCTGCTATCCGCAATGCCGTATTTCGCAAGAGCAGTCAAAGGTATTGATAGTTAGCTCAACAAATTGTAGCTTACGTCACGTGGATTGTTATAAAAAATACGCTACTTGGGATTGACAGGTCAAGATTTGAATGATGTGGATATCTCGGTGCACTGTGATTTAAAGATTTTCGACTGGTTGTTGAAATGGATGAAGAAAGACGATTTGCAGGCAGAACAGCCGTTTTTCGGTAAGTTCCTGGACCACGTCTGCTATAGTCGTGAACTATTCGTTCCCTCTGGAGTTAATTACAAAGCAAATTTGAGTGGTGTTGTTCGCTTTGACAGAGTTATTTTCCCTCGTAACAGTGTTTAACTCATACGTTAAAAATATATACGTTACATTACAATATATGATTACATTTGAAATAGAACAAATTTTCATAGAAATATTCCAAATGTATCATCACGCCTACGGAAACGTTAAATTGTATACGTTAAAAAATAGATTTCCTTGTAAAATGGGGTGGTTTAATATACGGTGTGGTGAAAGTAATCTACTAGAAATTAAACATAAAGTTTTTATTCTCCACAGATAGCACTATAAATTAAGCAGAAGTTACATTATAGTCTACTATAGTAGAAATGAACATATAAAGTTGTCGTTGGTAGGTCCTCAAGGTAATTTTGAAATCAAAATCTCTCTATCAGATAAAAATGTCATCCAACTTTGTCGCCCAAGTTCCGAATCGAATTCTTCTTACAAAACTTATCAGGGACTTAAAAATAAATAATTAGTATAAGTTCTCTACTGAAAATCGAAAGTCCGATTCGCGTTTATTTAATACTCTTTAAAAATATAATACCTTATCTTAAGACTTTTATCTTAAGCCAGTGATGTTAATCTACCTTAGACGGGACGTTTCATTTCAGTTTTTGTTATTATTTTTTCAACGGTTTAAAAACAAGTCTTTGTTAGCTAAGAACTTGCTAATTAAAAGTTGAACGGGTACGCGTTATCTTTTTAGAGCCTTGCACAGCCGTCCCGGTTTTGCTGTCAGCTGCATTTTTGGAGATGGAGAGTTTACTCGAAGAATGCCTGGATTATTGCCATCTCAATTTAGGTGATATTTTGGACACCAACCAAAGTTTCTCATGCGTCAGCGAAGCTTTGATGAGCCGGTACTAACTTGTTTCTTCTTCGCTAAACTTCCTTAATTAGCTTAGCAATGTTACTGGCCCCTTGCTGACAAGAACTCGGTTGAATTTCTCCTAAAGGTTAGTAGCCAAGTTTACCATTGAACAAGTCGAGAAGTTATGCGAAAGACGACCCAGTACCATCTCGCGCTTATACATCCATCTTATCATGGCGCTCAACTTGCCAGAGGGCAATCCAAAAAGAGGAATCTTCCGAACGACGGCCACGCTGTTCCAGTGTCGATGGTGTCAGAATATTCTATCCCGCGAGGAACAGTGGTACGTGCCTTGTATACCAGAGCGGGTTACCATCACTCCTACCGGAAACGTGATCTACCGGCACACTAGGTAAAAGAAATCCCATGCAGATACTTTCTCCGTCCAACTAGTTCAGCGAAACGTGAGCCAACTCAATTTAACGAAAACGTTCTCATTTCCCTTTTTCCTTTTTTTGCACACGGAAAAAGAGACGACGGCTGGTGTCTTAACGAATATGTGAAACTGTTGAAAGCGGAGTTAAAATCTTGGCGACGGGTCTTTTGGCGGTTATGGGGCCACTGCCATTGCTTCTATTGCCACCAATGTCAGAGTTTGTACCCGGCATACCAAAGTTCCTGGTGCTTTTATCACCCCGATTCAGCGCAATTCGCCTCCGTGGCCAAACCTCGTCCAACGAGCTTACCCGTAGGCAGTTATGCCTGCTGCTCCCAAACAGCATACAAGTTTGACATACTTCCGTTATATAACGTTAGTTGTAATCGTTTGTGTGTGAACATGCTTAACAGTCATTTACATTCATGTCATTTTCTGGTATAACAGGGTTGTAAAGCTCGACTGCATTCCGCTGCTGTGTTTCAACCTCGGACTGCCTCTAATGAAGATCATTATAGTTCCCAGGAACTGGATGCCATGCTGGAGTTTTTCCTTAAATACCAGCATCTAATAACTGTCAGTCCTCCGAATCCCACACCCCATGCGAACAGTAAATACTAAACATCTAGTCATAAGAAAACGAATCTGGAAGTTTGTATTCGCCTGATAAAAAGTTGATCAACAACTTGAACGGAAATAGGTTATGTAAGAAATTATGCTATAGTTCACAGGATTGAAACCATCGCTTCGAAAATTCGTAAGTTAAGCAGATGTTTAGTACGAGTAGGAGTAATGAGCCGCTGGCACTTGAAAAAGATCTGTCGAAAACGTCGAAAGAATATTAATAGGTTTTAATAATCTGTTCCCATCTGATATATCGTTCGTTCCTTTGAAGGCGTTTTACTTTTCGAGCGACTAATATAAGTTTCATTAAAACGGATAAGGGACTTCTGAAGAATGGCATCTCTTATCTTTCCTAAAAATTCGTTATTGCACATGAAAAGAAATTCTAGATACTTTGGCCACTTTTTTTGCTTCTTTCCCGTTCCAATAATTTTCTTTTATATTTTTTTGGCATCCTCAGAATGCTCAGAAAAGTTTCTCTTCTTGGAGCCAATTAACGAATCTAGGCCCATCGTCGAGCTTGTTCAAACAGACTTCAAATTCAGAAGATGTTAGGTTGCGTAGTTATTGTGTTCGAGAATAGAAGCTTGTTAGAGCAGCATATACCAACGTAGGTTCTTGGCAAGTTATCGCAAAAAGTTCTTAAATTCGTTTGCAAGGTATCGCTACCACATTAAATTGAAAACAAATAACATTTACCTGAAAAATTGAGCATGACTACGACATGCATCCGTAATTAGCTACATTTTACACTAACACCTAATTTCCAATTTAAACTATATTAAGCGACTAAGCTTCTACCGAAACCTGAAATAACCAAATTACGGTCCCTATACAATACTTCACACGTTTCGTATTTGTGGATTTACTTTTTTTGCATAAGACTAGTGGATTTTCAAATTTTATAAACGCGAACGTTCTACAACCCAACGTTTTCACTCACTTTCTCCCCCAAATCTCAACCTGTCCTCCGTACAAGAACAAGTAAAATTGTACCACATTTTGCAAAGTCTTGAAAGTTTCAAAGCCAGTACCCATAGTATCAGCAAACTACATAGTGAATACATATAGCTCCTTTTTCTCGTCATATTTGTATTACACAAAACGGCATTTGATAAGATACGCTAAAGATTGAACGAATAATATTAACCCAATCCGAGAGGAAAAGAAGAGGAACCTTTTCTGTCTATTGAAGGAAGCAAATATGAGCAGGGAATTCCATGCTGAATACGCAATTGCGACATGCATAGGCAATGCTGTTGGCTAATTCGAGCCCCATGGGGTTAATACAAATGTCCAGTACACAGTACGTTCGCATGGCAACTCTCATGAACTCGCCACTCTCCCTGTGTAGACCTTGCTATTTCTGACGAAGAAGAGAATTTGGCGCAGAAATGGGGATTCCGTTTATTACCAGTTCAAAGGAATTTGCTCTCGTTGGCTAGTAAGACGGGAAACTGCTTAGGCAAGTACCGACCATTCTCAGACAAAATTTTTCTTTCTTTCTGCTACTTCGTTTTCTGTGCTGTACTACATTGAAATCCGCCTTGTGTATATGTTGGTTGCTTTTTTCTTACGAGTAGCTTGTTGTGTTTTATCACCAGCAGGCAGTAGGCGCAGTGCTATAACTAGTAGGCAAATGTCACGGGAAACTTTTACGTCTGGGACGACGACGACGATAGCGGACAGCGAAGACATAGAGGGAACCGCTGTGGTAGACGGCGTATTGCGGGACATAACGACCACTTCTGGGGAAGAAGTGGATGGGCCTGATGGTGAAGAAGGAGACGACGGCGAAGAAGAAATGAGCCCAGTTGCTATAGACAATGACGAGCCCGTGCGCGAAAAAGTTAAAAGTTATCACGGACCGGTCCGGGTGAAGTTGACTGCGCGACGAGAGATGAAACCCAAGCCCCAAGCTATAGCTAGGTTAGTTTAAAGGGCAATGGACACCAAAAACACATATAGAGATTTTGATTGATTATTATAATATACATTATTCTAAACATAAAGAATTTTGGTTCGATTTTTTCTGACCAGCCGTTCTGGAGATGTTTATTTAAAAAGTTTTGGCGTTTTCCCGCCCAATGAGAAGCGTGACGTGACGGGCGCGAAAACTTGACTTTCAGATTTCTTATTTCCTAAATATCTTCGTTATTATTTCGTACGTGAAAAAAAGACGCGTGTATCTGGAAACTAGATTTTTCGCTCTTTTTAACAAGATAAAGTTGTTTTTGGAGTCTATTGTCCTTTAAGGGCTAGTCCGTTTTTATTAAAAAAATCAAAGTTTTTATAATCATATTTTTGCCTTTTCTAGTAAGCCTTGAAATATATTCCGGTACAGTTGTCATGAGAAAAAATGGCGACTGTGTCGGAAGTTATATTTTAAAAAACAAATAGTTGTTTTAGATTGCTTTTTCTATTGCTGTTTCATTTTCTAATCTTGTTTCTGTAGCATTTATTTTTGCCCTCCTATCAGAGAAGTGGATTTACGGTGGAATCCCATGTGTACTACGCGGATGAACCAGGACAACCAACGCTATGCGGAAGAAAAGCTGATACGAGATATGATAGCTCATTTAGCCCTTCCACGACTTCAACAACAAGGACATTTCCCGGGCGGGGTCTTCCGCAAATTAGTGCTTGACTTGCAAGACAAAGCCAACCGAGAAGCTCGGAACCTGAAACTCAACACTAGATCGGCCGTCGCAGCCGCCATGGCGGCTGCCAAGTTCAAAGCCAAATTAGTCGGCAAAAAGATATCAGGGTAAAGCAGAATGAGATCACGAAAAAGGAAGGGATGTTTTTCATGTATTCTTGGGAAAAAGGTTTTAAAATGCCACCAATCATGAGCGTTCACTCATTCACCCTTTAACAGCCATGATTTGCGTGATGTGGGAGGGAAATAACGAAAAAGTTCTGTAACACATTTCCAATGACAGTAAACCTTACGAAAAAATAGACAAAAATTTTGCCAACAATTTACACGGAATGATTTCATCATTCGCTGTCAGGAATGTTTATTTTCTTTTTTTGAGTTCGACGTGTATTCTGTTTTGGTGTGAGGATAGAATGGCGAGGTGTTTATACTATGCTAACAATTCGTCCGTAATTTCGTCAAGTACCCCACGGTCACTCCCGTCATTGACCGAACTTCCAAAACCGTAGTCTTGTGTTTCCCTGAGTTAACAACATCGATTTTGACTGGCTCATTCCAGGATCTGCAAAGTTTTCGTTTTCGTTCAAGTGCAGCAACTTCTTCATGAGCTGTCACAATGGATACAAAAGAAGTCTCGAATGTTCTTCATACGGAGTTTTTAGAGTACTGCAGTCATTGCTGTAAAGGGAACAGATACAAGTTATATTTTTCGCTCACTGGCCGCTTCCTATTAATACGTGTCAAAAGAACGGCCAACTCCCATTACTCGTTTCTTGCAGTTTTCCTTTCTTTTACACGACACTTTCACGCTTATTGACACAGGAAACTAACATGACGTGGTCTGCGTCCGACGTTTCAAATGGTTCTAAACCAATCACATCGTGACTCGGTGGAGTCAAAGGAACACTTAGAGGCTCGGACCAGGAGACGCAACGTTTATCATCAGAGCCAGTGCTCGTCCCACTCGGAAGACAGCTCTAAGTCAACAACATGCTAAATGTAAATAAGTAAGTCGAGAAAAAGGGATGTTTTAACCTCCAACTCCCTTTGCTCACGTTCTAGAGTAAATAGCGTTACCTTCTTCAACTGTTGCCGTGACAAAGAACCCATGGGATAGTAACACTCATTCCACACATTCTGACTCACACTCTGCAGCGTTCGTTCCTCCTCACCTGCGTAAAAAGGTTCGAAAAATCAATAAGATCTCCACACCGACTAACAGAGGATCACTCTGTTTGAATTTGAAAATTTCCGTGCATGCAAATCAAGAAGTATTATAAATGTTTTTCAGCAATTTTTCGGACGAAGTTTTTTTGTACAACAAGCTCTTAGTGACAAACATATTATTTTTTTTCGTGTGATAGTTACGTGACTTTCAAGTATTAATAATTTTCTATAGGAGATTTTCTACAAGACAAATTTTGCTAAACAAATGCGTGGAGTATAAAGTGACAATTCAGAATTGCCCTGTAGGTTGTCTAATAATTTCTAGGTCACATATATTGTTACTCTGTGGTACAGGAGGTATGGGTTAATTTACACGCAGGGCAATTTCTACAACATTAGTAACTAATAATCTACAGATGTCTTCATGCTGGGAAAATCAGGTTCTCGGTAAATATGGCAAACATAAGTAAAATTGTACTGAAAAAAGGTACATGAGAACAAATATTCCGTTTTTTTGCAAGAAAGGGATTCAGTTATTTTCCCTGTTATGTTTATACATAAACATACTGAAAAAAATATGCTTAAGGTGTACCTAACCGTTGTATAGGAGAATCACGTGCTAAACGGCGTCAGCGATTTTGCCGAAACTACTCAGTATTTCATTAACAATCTCAACTGTAAAGTTTTATATTGCAATATCTAGTGCACATCGTCGAGTTTTTCTTCACAAAGTTTTTCGTCAACTTGTAAAAAGCAAAATAAATTGAATTTTTTTGCGAAAAAGTATTTTTACAAACACAGCTTCAAAGTATACTAAAGAATCGTTTCCCTAATTTATTGGCGAAAACGAAATTAAAATCCGTCGGTTAATTCGATTTTACACCTACATAGTTTTTTGACATTACTTTAAGTGACAACTCCAAAACTATTTATCCGGATTGAATTCCTTTTAGTAAGTAAATTGTTTTAAGCGGTTCTATTGAATCTTGCAATCGAATGTTTGAAATTGCAATTTCTGCCCAAAACTTAACTTGACTCACTTCTACAAATTTATTAAGAAAATTAAAAGAAAAGCTCGCCCATGTAAACTATATATCACGATTCAAAATTTTACTATCGAGATTATTTAATTAAATACTGAGCAGTTTTGGCGAAACCGCTGAATGCCGTTTCGCTTATGATTCCCCTATACCACGGTTAGCTGCACCGTAGCCTTAAATATGCAGAAGTAAAGCAGAAGTTCCATAAACAGTTCCTTAACGCTTTGACCACCAGTTAGCATGCAGTATCTCATTGGATGACCAGAACGTACCTTTATCTAAGGAATATAAGTTCAAACTATAGTTTGTTTCTACGTTACGCAAAAAAATAAATTATAATAATAATAATAATAAAATAATAATACCAATAATAAAAAATACTAGTATAGATCGTCCCAGTTCTCCTCCAGCATTGTCAGACTTTACTCGATGAACAATACATGGATATTTAAACCAATCCGAAAAATAATCTATTTACGCTCTAAAACCTGAAAAAGAAGACAAACCTAATTTAAATAAACTAGCTGAAATACAAAATTAGAAATGAATAAAGACATTACGAAAAAAATCCGGGAAAGAAATCTTACAAACCAAAGTTTCACTAAAGGGAGAAAAATAGACCACGGGAGCAAAATAAAACTGACTAGACCGCGGCCCTTCTACGCTGTATCCAGCGGCCCAGCGTGGAATGAAGTGTGAGAAACGAAATGACTTACTTAATCTCGGAGGCGGGATGAGATCTGGGTTGGGATTCCCATCTGAGTTTAACTCTCCCATGACTGCGGTCCGGTAAACTGTCCACGAGGTACCAGCTGGTAATCTGGGAGGTTGTCCGGGGGATTGTGGCGGAGGGTGTTGTGTTTGTGGCAGGGTTTGGGGTTGATGCAAATGGGGGAAAGGGGAATGCTGATGTTGTGGGTGGAAGACGGATGGAGCGTTGCCTAGATCCAGGTTTTTATGAGCGTTGTGTCGCGAAGGCAGGGAATTGGTATGGGATATTATATGTGGGGGCGGCTCTCCCACGGGCCACCCTTGCCTTAATTCCGGATTTTTGAAGCCTTCAGGTGGGATTAAGGGACTGGTGGAGCCGGCTGCCATCATGATAGCGTTGAGCTGAGGAGATTGAAAGTTGGACAGACTCCGTGTCGCGGGATCCGCACACTGGTACAGTGTGAGGTCGGTGATACTGGGATCCGAAGCGTTGTCCGTGAGATTGCTCGGCAAGGAAGTGTCTCTCTGGGGCACGCCGCTGGTACTGTTCGAGCTGTTTTTGGGGTTGCTAAAGCGAGTTGCCCCGGTTGACAATACTTGTGGCCGAGGACCTGTCCGAAAATTAATCAAGGATGTGCTAGGTCCGCTGCTATCGTCCTGGCGACATTGACGGCGCAGCAACAAGCCCAACAAGAACCCGGCGACGCACAGAAGAGCCAACGCTCCAATCATGATCGCTAAAGTCGGTGTCAGTACTGACGCATTGGGACGTGCCTCGGCTGAATCAAACAAACCAAAGACAAAGCAATGCAATTACATAAACGAAATCTTCGTTCCCAGGCTATTTGCGTCCGGCTCACACCAGAGGGCTGAGAAGAGCCTAAGGGTGACTTAACTTTTTCTTTCCTTTTTTTCTTCTTTTTTGTTGTTTGCAAAAAAAAACTCGGTGTGAGCCGGTCTTCTATTCCCCCAAGGATTAGGTTTGGTCTGGAACAGATTTTTTTATTACTTGGCCCTGGTTTGACTTCCAACTGTCTTTCAGGCTCGCGCATGGTAGAAATCTCGACCGCCACTTCTTCGCTCTTGCCTTTGGCATTGACAGCAGTGACAATGGCTTTATAGCGGGAATTGCTTTTCAATTTGCCCAAGAAGAACGTCGGCTCCGGCATGGTTTGGTGGTCGATGGGCGTGGAAGTGACGTCATCGATAAGTTCCAGGAGGAAGTTTTGGGGCAGTCCGCCATGAAAGCCAGGTTGACACGTAATCATGACAGTCTCCGCGGACTGATTGAAGACGGTGCAATTAAAAACGGGTTCAGGCGGTCCTATGGACGGGAAAGGAAAGAGCTCTGGAGTCCAAAAAATTGAAGGAGCTATTTTTTTTGGTTGTCTCCAATGGTGTTTACGAATTTGGCACGATTTGTTTTTTACCTGCTGGCAGGATGTGGAAAATACAAGGTTCCGCTTGCGTCCCGGCGCTGTTGGATGCGTAACAGAGTAACGTTCCGAAATCCAGGGAAGTCATGGGCGTGTAAGTGAGAATACTTGACGTGCCCCTTGTTATAAACCGACTTCTCGGAACATCAATCGTTTCGGCTGAATTATTGAAGAACCAGCGAAAGTGCAGATCGGTGGAAGGATTGGATTCTACTTGACAAGAGATTTCCACTGGTTCAGCGCGAGCCACGCCGTAATACCGATTTAATCCTGGTTTGCACATGGGTGGGTCTAGTAGCGTACATAAAACAGGAACCATTGATTCAGCGATTTGGAAGAACAATATTTTTTACAAACAATGTTTATTTTCAACTGTTACACTGCGACATACCTTATCGTTTGATCTATTGTGGATTAAACACAAGGTAAATTTAATTCTTCCGTCATACGGAGACATCTCTTTCTAAAATTTAAATTTACTTCAGCGTAAGCAAAGCTCTTTGCCACCTTTATTTGCGGTTGCTTATTTTTATTTTTACAGAATTGCTGACTTAAAAAATAATTAAAACTTAACATTTAAAACAGATTACAGAGTCATCTAATAGTTCTTCTGAATTGTGATTCTTTCAAAGATCTAACACCTTCGCAAAACTTTTCACGTTAAGTTTTATATTATTAAGTTTTTATATGGTTAAGTTTTGATTTGTATGTTTTTATATATTTTCCAGAGTATATTGCGCAGATTCTAAAGCATCGTTTGAAGCTTCGCAATTTGCGGGTTATTCAATAAAAGTAAAAAAAACATTTAAAAAAATTTAAACGAAGACTAAGCGCTTTGATGTAAACAGAGCAGACAAGATACACGGGATCCGCACTGTGCAGCAAACGCCCCAAATGTCTAATTCAACGGAGACTTAGGGCGTGCTTAGACTAAGCAATTTTTGTTGCTTGAATTCGTGCAATTTCGGGGTCTACGTAATCGTTATCATTTCCTCCCCTCTGGAAGTTAATTCCGATTAGCTACAAATTACAGTTGCTCGAACTGTTTACAAGATTGCAAAGTATTTGCAAGCGTTAAGATGACTGTGCTATTGTTTTTTATATGCGTCTCGAGAAAAATGGTTCCTCTTCAAGTGCTGGAAGGGTACAACCAAAACTGAAAATCCGATAAAAGGCGACAGATGTGTTATCCTATCCTTTCGTTGGTGACCCAATTTATACCTTCAGGGTTAACTCAACGCGCACCAGAGGAAATCCATATTGGTTACCTAGCAAGCTACTTAGTGAGGCTATCCCCCACTTTTTGCACTTTTCAAGAAAAAAAGAAGGAATAAACAGCCAAGATTAGAAGGTGACTAGCTGAACAAGATACGTAAACCGAATAAAGAAAACACGAAAATCTTCTGTGTTCCGAGAAAGGCGTAAGATCTGTAGCCCGAAGATTTAATGGACCCTAAGGGATCGTTTGCTTAATGGGAAGGCTTCCTCTGTGCCTTTAAAAAATTGCTAGAAAAGATCTTTCTTATCTTTGCTTCTCTTGAAAATGTGAGCTTCCAAGATATACGAGAGAGAAAAAGAAAGAAAAAAAGCGCACATATTAGATAGTCCTTTTTCTCCCAGGGATTTTGAAAGTTTCGTTTTTTATTGGGAGATATTTCGCAAGGGCATCGGTGAAAGCGTATTTTCAACCTTAAACCCTATTCATGAAGATTTGCGTATGTCTTGAAGCGATGGGTCCATGACAGGCGTAACTTCAGCCATTCTGCTCACCTTCGAAAATCTCATTTGCTATTTTATGCAATCGCTGGAGAGTCTTTCTCCGAGCACTAGAGGATTGAGGCGGAATCTTTACTTTTTTCTCTCGTTGCAGTGGAGTTGTAGTTTGCATAAATTAGACACACGCGACTTAGCCCTTAAGCGGTCCGTAAAATCAGTATTTCCTATCGGCTTGAGTGAGAAATTCAACATGCTATAAACCAAATTCTTTCACTTTTCAAACACACGGTTTTGTACTAATTGAGTGTTCAATGCTTGTTCTTATAAATTGTCCCATTCGCCTAATTTCATGTTTCTCAACGATTGCGACATGTGGAACAAATATTGTACGTTTGTACCCAAAGTTTCCTAGATGGCATTTGGGTTGAGACCGATACTAAAGTTTTAGTGTTACGTCATTTCACAATACACCATGCCAATGCCGACGCTTTTTTTTATTTAACTTCCTGAAGGTAACAAAGACGTTTGATTCAAGAAACTTTACTTACTTTTCTTTTCAGTCGTGTTTTACTATTGGTATGCCATTTTAGCCGTTCAACAATTTAAACGTGCTTACATGTTTAAAATATTTTTCACTGTGAAGAAGCTTCACGATTTTGAGCAATTCAGCTAAATGAGCTTTTTTTATTTACAAGATATAAAATGCTAATACTTTCGAAACGGTAGATTTCCAGCTGTAAGAGATTCCACTTACGTCTACTACTCAGTATTACACATAAGGAGGTATTATTCAACAAGCAAGGTACTGTACTCAAACAGATGACAATAAAAAGCTGTCTACTTACATTTGACATCGAGGACAAAGATTTCGCTCGACGAGACGCCTTCCATGTTGGATGCTGCACAGCTGATGTTCCCAGCGCTTTGACGGCCAACGTTCTGGAGCACCAAGCTTTGATTCGTTAAAATAATTCCAGCAGTTACGTTGTGATTTAGACGTTGTCCCTAATAGACAAAAATTCAGAGGAGGATATAGGATACTGATTAGCAGCACAAATAATTGATCGTGATATTGTGCGATTTAATTTTTAATTAATTCGGTAGTTCTATTTAGTGATTGAATCCCGTAACGATAAAATCGCTTAATAGCAGAAGCCCAAGCAAATATAGCCCATATAACCACGACATTTACTTCATTGTAAACCATAGTTAATGAATATAATTCAATTTACCTTCAGATTTGTAACAAATGTCGTTTGAAATTCTGTACGGACATTTCATGGCTATAATTATGACTTGATAATTTAGTTAACACGTGTTGCTGAATCCGATAGTTCATTCAATAGTCAAAGGTTACGTCGTTATAACCCATAAAGACCCCGTCATAAAACCTCAAGTTCCTGGTGCAGGTGTTTGTTTAATAAAATAAAAAAAATCCAAGGTCTATTGGACTCGCTTCTTCTATGCGATCACTTTCTTATGCCGCATTTCTACGCGAATGAGCTCACTTTTAGACGTAGAGATGGTATATTTAATTTTCAACACTGTAATTACACATAATGGCTTAAATGTGCAAACTTCTTTCACGCGTTCTGCATATCAAATCGTTTCGTGCTACTTTTCTTTTCTTTATTTTTCTCTACGACTTAATATTATCCTGAGAGCATTACGGAACATATCAATCTTAACTAAGAATTTGTGGGTAAAGGGGAACCGACTTACGCTTCTTCTCCATTCTACACGAGTGGCCGGAGGACGTGCATCCACGTAGCAATCAAAGTAAACGTCGTCACCGGCTTTAATGATATCAGCACGCAATGAACGTCCCATAGCTAAGCTGACAATGGGTAAATCTGCATTGGAGGAGAGAGAGAGGAGAAAAGAGGAAAGGTATGCATTATTGGTAAAGAAAAAGAGCGCAAGGAGCTGAAACATTTACAAGCTAAATCGATGGTCCATGTATCCTCCAGGGCCACAGAAGTTAGGTGCGGATTGACAGCCCGACAAGTTAATTGCCCACCCAAATCTTCCTTGTGTAGCGTGACATTGAGCAGGCTTACGGACAAATTCCCATCTACGGACGTCGTCTGTATGCAGAAGAAAAAAAAGTGAATGAAAATACGTTTAGAATTTTCTCTTTCCCAATATTTTTGTATAAATTCCTAATATTGCACGAAATAGATAAGAATAGAAAAGGTTCCACTATTTTTAGGGAAGGGGAACCTATTATGTAAAATGTGAAGCAAGCACGGAAAGGTTGCGCGACACTTCCAGGAGCATGTTGATGACACCTTAAGCATAAATTGACGTACGGACATGCCAAAGTTATAACCAAGTCTTCGCGGGTCACGCGTAAAAAAATTACCTATCTGCCATTGCCAGGACGTTATGATTGAAGTGCTGCTTATTGCACTGCGAATAACCAAAAAATACCTTTTTTTCTATGTGTACTACTGAGTGACAAAAATTGGATAAAACGGAGAGGAAGAAATTCGCTGTCGAGCAGCTTGTTTGGCATACATTTCTTCGAAGACAAACTTGGGACGTGTAACATTTTATGTATCTATTATTTTTTAAAAAAAATCTTTCAAGCGTGAGCATTTACTCTTTGCTGGTCACTTTTATTATTTAAAAGATAAAAATAACATTATTTATGTATCTATTCTTTATTCTATTCTAAATTTCTATTCAAAAATTCTATTCTAAATTTCTATTCTAAATTTCTGTTCCACATTTCTGTTCTACATTACTGTTCTACATTACTGTTCTACATTTCTATTCTAATTTCTACTCTAAACTTCTATTTATACTGTTCTATTCTAAACTTACGTATCTGTTCTTTTATACTAGCCGATAGTTCAGTAATAAGCAATATGGACTTGGTTTTACGTATTAGTAGAGTGAGGGTATATATCAAGGTTGTTTTCAGCTACGTAACTGGCTTCTTACACTCGAGAAAGTTTGTTCAGGTCCATTAGCCGTAGGTTGCGTTCAGGCACAGTAATTTCGACAATTTGCATTGTATCTCCTGTGCTGCAGCATTGAATGGTATTGTACGTACTCGTGTACTAACACTGATAAAGAGAGGGTGCCAAGCCACAGGAGACAAATTTCATGCATCCCGAGACCGAGTCACGTTAACTGTTCTACCATGCTGACGGGTTCACGACTCCCTTGGGCTTTAGCCCTTGATTGCGTGTGGAATGCATAAGCACCCAGGCGTTACCATTAGTTGGTCCAGATAGAAATAACCGAAGGGGAACCGTACCTGTTCAGCTGACGAAGGTGGCAAGGGTGATCCGTCTCGCCACCATGAGACGTGCGGAGGTGGACGCGAGCCGATTATTTTGCACGCGATTTGAGAAGCACGGTCAGCAGTAGGAAGTCGATCTCCCATTTGAATTGATACGCTTAACGGGGGGACTAGTGAAGAGAAAAAAAGAGAAAAGGTTTAGAAGTGTTTCAAAGCATTCTATGTAGGCAGTGCTGGTGGGAAATTGTGTTCGAATGTAAAATCTTCCGTTTTAAGTGACCTCGAATAATTGCGTTCGTAGATTACCCAGAAAAAGGCAGAATTAAGCGACAGCATAAAACTGGTGGAATGTGACCCCATAGGGGTTATGGGAAAGATTATGGTAGTCAAGCAGCACTATACCTCATGTAAAGAAAATCAGTATGGTGTGAACTTTAACATTTGTCAGTTGTAACCATTAACAGATGGAAGTTTATGTAGATTTTCATAAAAAAATAAATAAAACTGCCAATAGTTGAAGAAACGCGGACTGGAAACAGATAATATCATGTCTCTATGAAGATGTAAAACAATGTATTTGGGTTGATATGGGTTTTGCAAATAGCTTAGGAATGTAACGGTCTTTCTCGCTAAGTATCTCCGGCTGTTACACTAGGATGTTTTGTGCTACTTCTTATACGTTTGCTTGGATTTATCTGTGACTCGTTAGCGGAAAATGGTCTATTTACAGGTAGTATGTCGAGATTTTTTACTTTTCGAACTCCTTTGCATGAATCCATTTAGTGGTTTACACGAAAGCTTATTTATAAAGATCAAGACGGCTTTTCGTGGTATACTGAACACAGGGGCGTATTTAGGGGGGTTCGAACCCCCCCGAAATTTTGATTTTATAATGGGGAAGATAGGAGAATGACCAAGTGTCCAAAAAACTGCATATTAACCCCCCCCCCCCCCGAAATGAAATCCTGGTTACGCCGCTGACTGAACATCACTTACGCGAAAAGTATTAAGGCTACGGTGCACCAGTGGTATAGGAGTATCACACGGTAAACAGTGTCGGTGATTTTGCCGAAATTACTGAGTATTTGCTTAAACAATTTCAACAGTAAAGTTTTGGATCGTAATATCTAGTGCATATTGTTGTGATTTTCTTTAAAAAGTTCTTCATACATTTACAAAAAGCGAGCCAAATTTCAATTCTTGCAGAAAGGCAATTTCCTACATTCGATCGCAAGGTTCACTAGAGCCACTTGAAGTATTCTTTTAACGAAAAGGGAATTCTAATCCGACATTTAGGTTTGTAGTTGTAACCTAGGAAATTTCAGAAAACTATTTAGGTGATAAAGCCGAAACTAACAGACGGGTTTGAATTCCGTTGTC
Source organism: Triops cancriformis (assembly GCA_020615345.1). Lineage (NCBI taxonomy): Eukaryota > Metazoa > Arthropoda > Branchiopoda > Notostraca > Triopsidae > Triops > Triops cancriformis. The sequence continues at coordinate 29,252 of JAHZNP010000401.1, read as the reverse complement.
GCTTATAAATTAGGTAAACGGTGCTTTAGTGTACCTCGAGGTCATATATTCAAAATCGCTTCTTACAAAAGTTTTAATTTAATTCGCTTTTATAAAACTGGCCTGCACATTGTTGAAAAGAAAACTCGACGTTGTGCACCTGGTATTACAATGCAAAACCTTACTGTTGAGATATTTTAATGAAATACTGGCAAGTTTTAGCAAATCGCTGACGCTTTTAGCATGTGATTCTTAATCGGAAATATCACGTAACTAAAGCAGGCTTGGTTCTGAGACGGAAAAATTCGTCATTGAATATCTTGATAATTTTACGTAAAAAAGATTGCATCTCATAAAAGAGGGAATATTCATTTTCTTTGACATGAAGACGTTTCAAACGTGTAGCAAATTTATCGTTAATCTTTCTCCTGTCATGGTTGGGAGGATACTGCATTTGTTTCTTAGGGCTTCAGAAAAGAAATAACTTTTCGTAAGATACGCTTTAGAGTGAGGCAGAACCATTTTTATACTGAAAGAAGTTTGCAAATCTAGATTTATAATCCGTCAAAACCTTGCCGGGAAAATATTCTCGTCGCCGATAAGGTTCTTCTACAGATTACAGTATCCTGCTTAGTTAAACTACGAAAACCTATATTATTATAATGTTAACCAGCTAGATCTATCCGCTTAACTGGCAACATAGTTGTAGTCATAATCTCAAGTTATAAAAATGTGTTCTAAGTATGACGCCAAAGAACGCGTCTATATTCGCCATGTGATTTCCTAGTGAAAATGGGAAGGTGAGTTGTTCCGGTGAGACCAATTTTTACGAATAATTTCCCAGTGCATTTGTATTCCACTGTTTCACATCATTCGCTTATTTTGTTTTGTTTTCTTCCAATTCTTACCTTCGAGTTCAATAGCGACTTTCGCTTCCAAAGGCTTGCTCAAGTTCGAATTGGAGGCTTGACATGTGAAAACTGAATGCAAGTCCGTTCGCCGGAGACCGGGCAGTAATAAAGTGCTTTTAGTCACTGTGGCTGTGAGAGTACCAGCGTCGTTCGTTGTTGGGCTCTCGATTGATGTCGACGCTTCCATAATTTCGTGATTGCGACGCCACAGCACCGTCGGCGCAGGAATACCTAAATAGAACACAAAGGAATTATACTAAATATTTCCACCCTTAAAAATATAGTTCTTGAATTCTTATGAAGTTGTTGAATGTCAAGTATGACAGCTCTAATTTTTTTTTTACTTCTTATCGGCGTGAGCTTAGCTCGTTGCAGCGAAAATATTTACATACGGATGACGTATTTAGCAATGTAAATGGACAGCTCTCATTGTTACTCGCTTAAACTGGCACTTGTACGACTGGGAAAAAGCTGGAGGGATAAAAAAAGAAGTTATAACAACATACTACTCACCCCCGGTCACGTGACAGGTCAATTTGGGTCGGTCCCCAAGTCGATAAGGTCCAGCCATGTTTGTCAAACGCTGTCCAATTTCAGAACGGATGACCACCGACCGTGGCGGTTCTAAATACATCCATCGAGATGAGAAATAAAACCCGAACAAAATGAAATATATCCGTGAAATAGGAAAAGCAAACACAAATAAACGGGAGGAAAAATGTATTGGAGCTAAAGCCAGTACTTAAGGAATTGTTGCTCGCACTTGGGACCATTTTCCGGACACTGAAAAGAAACTACTTGTTTCTATTACGTTGTGCGTTCTATACAGTAATATTTGCTGCGTGGGGAGGGAGCTTTTATGTTCATATTTTTTTATTTATTTCGCCTCCTAGGGAAAGCACTCAATACGTAGCCCTGAAGCATAGCGATACTCTGAAAGGTATAATCCACGAAAAAAACTTCACGCTGGGCAGGCCTCCTGTTTAACATTTTTTCCCCCTTCTTTCCCCGTTATTGCAAGATCCGATCAGACAGAACTCCGAGTTTTCCGTGTTTTAGGAGGCATTTTGTGAGACAAAGGATTTACAAAGGAACAGGATCACAATTCCCCACTGGGAGAAATGACAGAAATAACATACAATACATATAGAAAAGGTAGCTTAAATTATAGTTGCTGCTGTTTTTAGGGTTCGAGTTTGCGACGTCTTACGTGTAGGAGAATTTAGCGTTTAGTTGATGAAACCATAATTGGTAGCATGAAAAACTAACTAAAAAATTAGCGAACGGAGCAAGAAGGTTTAAAACGTGATACTTTTCGAGTTTGTTTTGTTTGCAGGTATCCCAACCCCCAAGAAAAAAAATCACCGGAACGTATTATATTTTTTTCTCATGCTTTTCATTTCGTGTTCACATTTCGAGAGCAAAATTTTGTTTCTTCCATTACATGACGCGTTGTGAGATTTGTATATTTCATATGCGTTTGCTTTCCTGTGTGTAAATTCCGGGAACTTCGGAATTTCTGCGCTATGAGAAAGGAGGATTTACGGTCAGAATGGGTTTGGGTTGACATCAAACAAGCAAAAACTTATCTTTCCCCTTCTAGTATGAAAGCTAAAGCTGGCAGATGGTTTCTGACTAAGGTTTCTCGTTCTTTCTCCTTACCTGAAGATAATTAAAGGAGAGGAAATTAGTGAACGCATTTTACGATAAAGATTCTCCAGTGAAAGACTGTCGCAGTTAATTAGAAGACGCTTTTCTTGCAACCTCCTAGTTCCGTTTGTTAGAAACGTCTTTAAACGCGCTTTTGTTGGATGCATAAAATCAGAAGAAAGTGATGAAAAAATACTGAAGGCCTTGGGGAGCGTGAAAAGTTTGCCAGTTTCAAGTCAGAAAGCTTGGAAATCTGGGAAAAGGACAAAAGAGGGAGAAAACGTCTTTCAATCTCTTTGGATTTTCAAAGAGGCTTTTCTCGTCTTTTATCTTACAAGACAGTAACGTTAGGCACTTTTTATCACTTGGCATTGCATTGCATGCGAAATGATCAAGACCCGGCTTGCCCAAAGAGACGGTTAACTACTTAAGGGATTATAAAAGAAGAAGCTGTCTTTTGAAGCCGTCATTTCCAAGCGACCTAAAACTGTCTGGGGAAGAATTATTATTAGTAGTTATCTATGTCTGCGATCGTCATTCGTCTTTTTTGCGTTTCTTACTGTGCCTTTTCCTTCTTTGAAATTTTAATACCGGTTCGGCCCATTAAGGGTCGGTAAGTCCAATTAAAAAGTGTACGTTTCCGGCCGAACGACGTACTTCTACCTTGAGAACATCATTTGTCTCGGGGAAACATGTGCTTCGATGCGTTTAACGTATATAGTGCTATTAGGATTAGGGAAATGTTTCGTTTATTAGCAAACTGTGAACCCAGAAATCACTACTTTTCTGCAATTTGCGTTACCGTGTTAGCCCATAAAGGGAGCTGTAATTTACGGAAGAAGTTGTGTCGTCAGGGCGTTTTAAATGCAGGCGCGGTTGATGCGATCACAATTTATGCGAGTTTCCCTATTAAGTAATTTTAAAAAACCTCATTTCAACATTTACTGCAAGAATCTTAACGTAATACGACCCTAAAGAAAACCAAGATCTCATTAAAATGGTCAATCATCTCTAAAATGCGAGATGGGTTATCTCCGCACTTATCGCGAGATGGCACTGTAAACGCCAAAACAAAGAATTGAGAAGTACTTGTAGTTTTCATTCCGTTTCATATGCCCCGGTATACACAAACCTCTTATGGACGAATAACACGGGGAACTCTAAAAAAGGCTTCTGCGTAATGCTTTAGTATATTTCAAATCAATGCTTGCAGTAAAGTTGTTTTAATTGATATGTAGTGCCTACGTTTGAGATCTTGAAAATATGTTTTTATTAAATTTAAAAACTCTAGGTGAGTTTTTGCAAATTTTGAAATACTTGAAAAAATAAAATCTGGGTAACAGGAGCACTAGATATCTTTTCCCAACATTTTTTTTTAAAATACGATTCAAATTGGACGAATAGTTTTTACGAAATCATTACTTAAATTTTGGTAATTCTAGTAACGATATCGTAAAAACTACTCGTCTGATTTGAATCGTAGTTTTACCAAAAAATGTAGAAAGAAGGTATCTTGTGCTCTTTTTACCCAGATTTTATTTTTCAAATATTTCAAAATTTGCAAAAATTCACTTACAGTTTTTAAATTTACTATAGCACTACGCAGAAGCCTTTTTTAAGAGCTCCCGGTGTTATTCGTCCATAAGAGGTTTGTGTATACCTGGGCCTTAAGGTGAGTTTTTACAAATTCTTAAAACTGTACATATATTAAAACTGACGTCCGTAGGCATGGTCTTTTTGTAAAAATAACGAAAGAATACAAGGATGTAAGATTTCGCCTATTGCTCTGTCGTATATTCTAATTTCAGTGGGTTTACATTTGCTTGCAAATTAGTTAACCAGAACTTCGTCGAATTTGTAGTGCTTTCGCATAAACTTTAAACAAGGAATGGAGATATATAAAGGGGATTGCTTGTAAGTAGCCTAAGCGTTTACTAGGTTTGTTAGCTACTGAAAATGTTAGAACAGTTAGTGAATATATGAAAACACGTAAAATTCACAAAATAAAATTTTGAAATGAAACTTCAATTTTGGTATTATTTTTCTAAAAATCGAGGGTCTTATTGGTATTATTCTAAAAAAATCCACAAGTTTCATAACTATTAATAAATTTTTAAATAAAACTTCCGTTTTGGTATTATTATAAAAGAACCTAGTGTCCTTCTGACACAATATGAAGAACATACATCGAAGGGGCTAAAGAATTTATAAAAAAATATGAAATAAACTAAAAATTGCGTTAGTGATTTACAACAAAATCACCATCTTTTCGCTACACTGAAAAACGATAATGAAAAACGCTCGGATGCAATACTGTAAGCAAAAGATCAATACTTTTAGACTTACATCGTTGTAGATGAAAATGGTACTACGAATATGCTAGACAACTGAATTTTGGAGGACTTTAAATTAGATTTCTTTAAAACTCATTCGAAGTTAGGGGAGTAAAAAAGATTGCATTGTTAAAAGTGCCATAACTGTTCGCGTGGCAACGACGAGCTAGTGAACAGGGCTAATGAAATAAAGTGATTATTGCGCACTAGCGAGAGGAGTTTTAATAGAAAATTTCAGGTTAACGACGAGAACTTCCCACACATCCTTTCGGGAATGTACGTTCGTCTGAGCAACGTAGGGGTTCTTTCTATTGTACCGGAGATGTAGGGGGTTTAAGGATGCCAGCAATTATTAGCGTTCAGTTATCTTGTTCACAGTAAAAAACGATGGCTGTCTCCTTTTTTCTGCTTAATTGACATTTTTTTCGTTGCTCCGTTCAAGCCCGAACACACTCTACCCATTTTTGCCCTACAAAAAGGAACACAGAAAAAATTCTTGATTTCTCTTTGGGATTTCTGCTTGGGGTCGCCCAGCTGGAGCCTTTCTGTGTCTTGTTTCAAGTTTTGTAACGAACGGCGTCCCTTTAATACTGAGTTTAGTTGCATTAATCAATTGGGATTATCCCGAGTTCCCTGAACCAATCTCGAACTCGGTAACGAAGTATTCCGAGAAAACTTGGGAAGTGTTGGGCGTGTTGGCAAAAGGTATATTGCTCGTTACTGCCGAAAAGGTGACGAGGACCTCGAGAAGATTAGTTCGCGCGATACCCTTGTTAGGAATTCTAGGACTGGAAAGAAAGGAAGGGAAACTTGCTTACCAATGACAGTCAAGTTGACATGGGCGTTCCTGGATTTGGCGTCTCGGAAATCAACTCGGCAGCGATACAGACTTTGGTCCGCTACGGAGACATTGCTGAGGGTGAGAACGGCGGGCTGTAAGTGAGCGAGAAATCGAGCCCGCCCATTTAAAACCTCGTTGTCGTACCAAACCAAGGCTTCCGTCACCGGAACGTCGCGAGCGTCAGCACTGCAATAATCATTTTGACAAAAGTTGATTTACATGATTAGGCTGCAAATTCTCCAATATTTCATTACTCAGAGTGTGATAGGCAGTTGTTAAAAGTGTCCTCTTCATACTGTGCCACGTATGGCCACTTATCGCCCTTCTCTTTTGGACGATTATATGGAAAACTTGCATGGAGGACTTTGCATTTACCACTCAAGGTTTCTCAAAGTAATCTTCACAGTAAAGTTTAAGTTGATAATACCTAAAGTCTAACAAAGAGATATCTCTGAAAAGAGCAAAGATAATTTACAATTATTCAAGGAATTCGTCTACTTTTTTCCAAAATTCTCAATGTCTAAAATTTCTCTATGTTAGATTCTAGGTATTTTTAATTTTAAGATTTTGATCGATAAATTATAGAAAAATAATGAAACAGTTATGGGAAAAACGTACATGCAATTTTCTCGTTTCTCCTATTCAGTCATTGTAAAGTAAGAGAAGGGGTATACAGTGGCCTTATGGGTGCTAGTTCTAAACCGAAAAAGAGGCATTACTTGGACAAATGAAACTTACGCAAATAAAGCTTCCATCCTGAAATTTACGCTAGGTTTATTCACCATTTACGTTTAACCAAATATAGGTATGTTTCAGGACACAATTAAAAGGTATATAGTGAATTTGATGATGTGCGTACATGTAGCTAGAAATAGTGCTCGTTTGAAAGGAATATATAAGGCGTTTTCCCAGTCGTTTTGCTTCCATTGACGTACGGTGAGTAATATACTCGGCAATAAAAGGATAGGGTTGAACCGGTCCCCGGTCTCACATAAAGAGCAGTACAAACAGTTGTACATATGTCAATTTCCTGTGTTCTCTTATTTTGACTGGACTACGTTGAACATCGAGTTGCTCTACCTTCGATGCGGAAGATAACATTACGTAAGAAGGGTAACGTAGCTGAGTGTAAGTCGGTAGCTTCTTAATTAATGTTATTAGTTATTGAAGAATTTTCTATTACAATGAATTGTACAATACGGAATAATGTTGATTTTTTGTTTTTGTTCTTTTGCTTTACTTGTTCCATAAGTAATTTTCATGTGTTCCACGCACAGAACGTGTGATATTTTGTTTAGTGTTGAAAGAAGCAAACACACGCCAGTGTAGGGTATGATCACATGTGCCTTCTGTAAATAAAATATTGCTTGAGAGTTGGTGGAAAGGTTGTACAATAGCCCCATGCGTCGGTATCCGGTACTAGGAAACAATTTCTCTCCTGTGTAACATACTAGTAGCGAGCTCAAGCGCTGCACTTCTGGTGCCAGTACATAATCCTCCTGAGCTTAGAAATCCGAGAACGAAAGAAATCACGTGTTGGTTCCCCCTTCGACCTTTTCCTGGCTCCTAAGCGTAATTATATTAATGCATATATTATGTTATGGCACGTATTACTTGTGAAAAATTACTTTTTGTATTTGTGAATCCATAGAAACTTCGCAATCACGGCTGGGTTAATTACAGCTACTACGAAAATTGCCTTTTAAAAATTATGCAACACTGTCTCTAGCATGGCCTATTATTGTTTGCAGTAAGAAGAATATGGTACCATAAAACAGTGCTTCGATTTATAGCAAAATACTCATTCTTCACTTTCAGGGGGAAAACTTCAACTGTTCTTCGTCTGGCAAATCAACAAAACTGATAAGCGTTAATTTTCGCATTCATTAAGTTTTAAACATTACTGACTGTGACTTTTCTAGTGACATTAGCTTACAAATACACTTTTACATTTGTTATTCTTGATGTTTTTTATCTTTTGACTGTACAGGCTTTTTTCTACTTTTTTGCGTTACTTTTGATTCTACACATTATTGGTGCTCATCGACCAAAAAATCTTCAGTAGCCGATTCAACGTTGTAAACGCCCCTTCTAGATAGTTTCCAAGGTTGTGTTCTGTTATGAGGGCCTGTATATACATAGTACAGAAATTATGGAAAGTTTCCCCTGGGGTTCCTCCAGCTCGAGGTCGAGCATACGGAATCGTTTCTCTTTGGAAGAACTTACAGAAGTTTTGCGTTGCTGTGCTTGAAGCTGGAGTCCATAAGGAAGAATGCCATTATTTCTGCGTTGCCTAGCGATTATGACGCAGACCTGTCTGATTGTTTCGTCTACGATGATTGCAGTTACAAGTGTAGTTGTAATCCAAATTGCCACCGTTTGCTTTCGTCCATGCCAGTCATTTACTGGATTTTTTCGAGTCCGTTCATTTGATTTGAGTCTGGGTCAATACGACGTTTGTTGTACTTGCCATTACAAGAAAATGGACTGTCGTCATGCTTCTTTCGCTGTTGTATTTTTGCTTCAACCTAACAGAACCATGCTGCAAAAGGAATCCACACTGAGAGAACATTGTTTGCTAATTTTTGTACTGCCTTTTTTCTTTGCCTGGGTTTATATTACGTGAGGATTCTGAAAGGAAAAAGTTCTTCATCCGTGAGCCCTACGACGACCATTTTTCTTGAGTTAATTTCGGCGCATTCCATTATCTAGGTGCACTAGGCCTAAGTGACTACGCTATACAAAAGTAACACAATAACAAGCAACATTGTAAACTAATTATAATGTAAAAGCATTGAAACAGAATATAAGAACTATAACTTCGTCTAATGACGTCATTAAGTATAGTAGGCCTAATTCCAATCCTTCGCTAGAGTTTGCTATTTTTTGTACAATTTCATCGAAAACTTCTCTTCGGCACTACACGTGGCAACTCGCCGAATCTTATCATCTTAGAAATTTCCTCCACTTTTCTTCCTGTAAAGCTGCGGCTTGTACAACACGGGCAGAAAAGGAAATAACGTCCTCTTTGTACATCGAAATTAGGTAGCACACGATGTCGCTTCGCTTCTCAAGTTTCTACGACCAATCTCTGATAGCCCACTGCGTGTTTGCTTTGCTCGCTAGTCAACAATAAAGAGAGAAAATAAGAAATAGGCGTGAAGGGAGCTTACACTGCTTGGACGTCTTATCTCGGGAACAATTCTCTATTTTTCAAGTACCTTATCGTAGGGACGGAGGGAAATCTAGCAAAAGATTACGTTTACTAAAGGAACTCCCACACCATAAGGGAAAATTGAGATGACAAATGCTACGTCTGTAATGGAAATCCCTCTAGAAAAAAAAACTTGGATAAAATTGGAAGAGAGGTTGATATTACAAGTCAAATATTGGGAAAGTAGCCCTTGCTGTCATTTTGTTCTCCTTTTGTTCTTTAGGGAGAAAGTCAAACAAAAGAACACGATGAATGCTTTCTTTGCCTCTACAGTTGTAATCCAACCCACGACGGACTGCAAATTACACGTGGCTCGTGACTGAACCAAAGAGCAGACCGATTCTTGAAAATTAGCGTGGTTTCCAGTAAGCTAGTTTTTGCTCTCTCAATCATTCAAGGTGACTGCTAGGGGAGAATTGAAAGGAACTGGAAAACTGTTATTGCACTTCCATTCTCGTGTTTTCCAAATCCCCAACGGTGCTGCTGCCGCTGCAGCTATTGCTGCAGCCTTTCAGTGCCGAAAGTCCCAAGTCTCTCACTCGCCTTACGAAACATGGCATATCATTTGCACTTTGGTCCCCGCAGACTGTCAGAACCAAGAGCTCAGACTTCAAAGAAATCCAACAATAGCAGAGAGGATTTGTCACGAGAAAACATGGGCTATTCACATCCATATCCTTTCTTTTCTCGGCCGTTCTCAACTAAAAGCTTATCTCATATGAGACGAAGAATTGGCCATTTGACTTCCTCCTAAACAGAGAGAATAAAAGGGGAACAAAAAAGAGAAGAACAAAAAATCCGGGCCGTTTTGGGGAGAAAAGCCGAAGAAAGAACAAGTAAACGCGCAAATGGGAACACAAAAGCTCTAGCAAATACACTCGGAGCAATAGCTGCAGTACTCGATAAGCCTATTTGTCCCTTGCATTTGCGAAATCAGCCCGGGGAGATACTACTGATAAGAAACATGTCAACTGATCCATGTCACAACTTCTGTTTCAAAGGCATGCAAATTGGGGTGGAATTACCTTCTCCCTTTTCTGCAATTGTGCTTTTTTGTCATACATTTTTGCTGTTTTTAAGTGTTCAAAGAATCAGTGGGACGTATATTGTAAGATATTGAAGAAGTTTGTAGGATATTGAAGAATCTTGTTAAAGATCATAACAAGGTTTGAGCTGATAGGAAATGAAGGCCTGTTTACACTAACGCCGGTATACAATGCTTAACCGGTGACTTCTATCTACAAAGAAAGGAACTCGGAAATATCAGGAAATTAGTTATACAATTTTAAAGATATCAATTGCATTTTCTGTTCAGTTAACCGATGTTTTGCATTTTTAAACGGATTTAAGATTAATGGAGCATGATCACATCATATATAATAATCATTTTTCTCGCCTCCTAGCGGCAGTCATTCGGGGTTTCCTCGAGATTTGGTTTACGCAAGCGCATGGTGTAACTACTTATGGTGTCAAATGTGACGCGTCTTAAATCGGATGGGAATTTCTTCCTACACTTTGAAAAACATTACATTAAGCAACTGTAAATTTAGATTACACGCAAATGCTGCTTTTCTACGCAGATGTGAACTCTCTGTGGGTGGTAACGACGGAACGGTTAAATTACCAGTATACATTACATGGCTTCATAACATGGGATCGTAAGATATCACTCTTTATAACTAGGCGAAGACAAGTTAACGACCTCGCACTAGCTTTGACATGTCAAAAATGATATAGAGAACTAACACTCGCAGCGTGATCCCGCGGAGTCATCAACAACTCTAATAGTAGTCGGTGTCACCTCGCCAGGATTTTACGGAGTATAAGTTTAGAAAAATACCATCGAAAATTCTACGGTGAAGCTCTTCATCTTCTTTCTATATGTCCACTAATAGGTGTAACCAAATATGGCAAAGCTGTACTCGCGGAGATGGTAATTCATTTTGGAAGCGTAAGCAAGGTCAACGAATTAAAAAACAATTAATATTTCCCTCCAACCAATTGAAAACGGATATTTCACTGAACAGTTTTGGCGGAAACATGGACCGTTGCACCGAAAGGTGAAAAAAATGTCCTCCAAACAAATAATACATCAGCTTCGTAACTTTCCCTACTTGAGAGATATTCTTCAAAAGCTTGTTTTTTGGTATCGGAAAACTGTTAGATTGCTGTTTTGTTCTGCTTGTTCAGCCTTAAGTGATTGTATCCCTACGTGACACTCTTGGAACCTTGGAAGAATTTTTCTTTATGAAATACCCTTCAGTCTACCGTGCACATAACCGTGGTATGGCGGAATCACATGCTAACGGCGTCAGAGATTTTGCCAAAACTACTCAATATTTCATTAACATCTAAACAGTAAAGTTTTGCATTGTAATGTCAAGTGCACATCATCGAGTTTTTCTTTAAAAAGCTTTTAGTCAATTCGTAAAAAGCGAATCAAGTTGTACTTTTTTTTAAAAAAGGATTTTAAAATTTGCGATCTCAAGGTACACTAAAAACTGCTAACCTAATGTATAAGCGTAATAAACTCAAATCCGTCGGTTACTTTCGGATATATCCCCTAAATAGTTTCCCGAAATTTCCTAGGTGCTAATTCCAAAACTAAACGTCGGATATGAAATTCCGGTTTCGTTTAAGAATACTTCCAAGTGGCTCAAGAGAAACTTGATATCGAATGTCGGAAACGCTTTTCTGCAAAAAAGTTGAAATTTGACTCACTTTTTATAAATTTATCAGGAACTTCTTAGAGAAATCTCGACGATGTGCACTATATATTACAATCAAACTTTACTGACGAGATTTTTTAAGGAAATACTAAGTTTGGCGAAATCGCTGACGCCATTTGGTATGTGATTCTCCTATACCACACAGAAATCAAAACGTATAGTATTGCTGCATAACTTCCTTAAGGGAGTGATTCAATCATTCTGCTCTGAAGACTTCGCAGAACTTAGCGTGATACATTTTTTTACTGGTCTAGTATTCGTACACGGTGCAGCCGTATCATCTTATCTGAACCGTTAACTTTTCAAGTGTTTTATCTCTCAGCAATATTTTTAGTATACGACATTTACCATAACAATACCTATAAAACTCCGAGTAATAATCTGGTAATAAATTGGTGGACTGGTACATTCAAAAGTTCCCTAAAACATACTGCAAGGCATTTTAAGGGAAATTATAAAGTTTTTAATTCCCTATTTGGTTTACAGAAGGCAATGGTTCCACCAGAAAACAGAAAAACATGAAAACAAACAAAAGAAATGAAAAAGAAATGCCGCGTAGTAACGGAAAAAGCACAGCTATGTATCTGGCTTAACAAGTACTTTTAACACATTGAAAAATGATTTTCAAACCGCTTTCCTTAAATTAAACCGTTACACGTTTTTACGTAACGGGTTGAGCTATTTAGCGAATATCTGCGGTTATTTTCTAAAACCCAATCCTATATTAAATAGCTCAACCCGTTCGGCGGGTGTGTAATTGCATTCTCCGGCTAAGTCTCACAGTATTGGACATGCAAAGGATCAAAGCCTTTTTCCGCTAGTCGCTTAAATCCTCCTTTCACAATAGCATGTAAACGGCACACATGTTGAATGCCACCTTCACATGGTTGCTACGATGCTGTAACACGCCCTGAAAAGGCCAGTGGACGCTATTTCTGTCATAATAGGAATCGTTTCTTTTGATTGAACTCTCACAGTTTATAGAACACTTAGCAGAATATTTTTAGACGTTTTCCCAACGTTCGTTTCTAAAACTAGGACGAAGCTTTTTGAATGCTGATCGAAGGATTTATTGTTGACAGTCCCATAAAGTACGAGTAAAAACCTATGGGAAAAAAGCTCACGAAAAAAAAGGAACGAACTGACAGTACCGGAAGCGCTGTACCCATCTTAAAGCGCCCTTGGAGAGAGTCTAAGCGGGAGCAAGTTTTCAGAGTATCCGAGCCGGATTCGGGAGAGTAAGAATGGCAGACATGGCTTTGAATAAAATAGTGCCCTTGGGCGGAGGATATTGTACTCCATACATGTACCGGCCGCTGCCAGTAATACCGGATATGTAGCTGAGAGATTGAACTTGGGCGTTATGGCTCAAGCAGGCGAAACCTTCTTCGCTATTTTAAAAGTCCCCGGTTTACGTAGTATAACTAAGGATATAGAAGAAGGCTGATAAGGGGGTGACGCACTTTGGTGGGACATAAAAGATTGCGGATGCTAAGAAAGAGCGCGCGCTTTTTACGACGCTGCGAAGGCCGTCAGAGTAGCGCCTCCGCGGAGTTCACTAATCGAAACTCTGTATGGCCCAGTGGTTATGTTAACCCCGCGTGACATGGCTGGAACCCATGCCGAAGATTCGATCCGATTGGGATTACGAAAAAGAGGTATACATTTGGGTAAATAATGCAATTCGAGTCTTCTTTTTAAGGAAACGTTTGCAGTGCTTCCCAGATCCCGAAAGCAGACATCCCATCTTGTATTTTTGGGGCGAAGGTATTCATTGTTTACTTGTCCCCGAAAACAGCGTATTCAAAGAATAATATTAGCATAGATTTACCGACATGCCTTCGGTATTTTTTTTCACGCTTGATAAAGAATTGTCGCATAATACTAAAACAGGCGAAGTTCGTTTACTCTCTCGTACCCAAGGAGTAAGATGTTTTACCCCCCCCCCCACCACACACACACACACACACACACCGGAAACTTTTATTTTATGATGACGAAGATAGCAAACATTTTTTTATTTTACAATGGGAAGTATAGGAGGAATTTTTGTTTCAGAATGGCGAATATAGGAAAAAATTCTAGTTTTTAATAGGGAACATAGGAGAAATTTTTAGTTTAGAATAGCGAATGTAGGAGAAAATTCTAGTTTTTAATAGGGAACATAGGAAAATGCCCAAATATAAAAGTATGCATACTACCCTCCAACCGAAGTTCTAGTTATGACCTTGTTCGTTTATGTCCTTTTCGCCAACAAACTTGTATTCAGTTTTTACACAATTTTTAGATACGAATGCTTGTTCAGCGAAAAGAGGGGATCCTCCTATGCGATACATATTTGCATAATAGACTGGCTTGGGCTTAGAACAGTGATATATTGTACTTTGTCACTAGTAGTAAAGTCTCTAAATTTGAGATGCGTAGATTAGTGTGTCAGATGTAGTGCATTACGATTATATTTCCGAAACCATTCCAAACGAAGGTAATACGGAGCATATGCATGTTTTAGCAAGTGCGTTAAAACATGCATTATTAATAGTTAATCCTGCGTGCAATTGTCTTTGGAGAGAGGGATACGGAATGGTATTTGTAGATAAATTAACCGAAATTGTTAAACAAGCCAGAATGCAGCAGCTTACACTGATTCCTGTTTTTAAGACTTAATGCGTTCTCTTATTGATTCCCGTAATGTTCTGCTTTTCTCTTAATTTGAGTGGTTGATTGTCTCTTACTCTTTGAAACTATTGACAAAATTTCTATTCTATGCAGTTGTGTATAATCACCTTACAATAATTGCTTCTTATGTTATTCTTCCTGTTTGTTCTAGCCAATTGTGCTTAATAAGTTCCAAAATCTGTGGTTGAGTACTTCTTCAGCACAAGTTGTATTTATATCGGAACGTATGCGTTATTTTAAGTTCGTAACCTTTGCCTCTCAGTTTGCGTTATTTTTTTCCTATTAGCGACTTTGTACTATATTTATACACCATTTTACATGTGCTAAATCTATTTTTTTCCTTCATCCTTTTCTCCTTGTTATTATTACGTCATTTTGAGAACATCGAAGTTTTAACTTCTGTGAAGTTATGCAGAATGTGGAAAGTACAGAAGAGATGGCGGACAGAAGTATTATGCAGAGATTAATTGGCAACGTCGTCTGGTAACATAATCGGGTATAAACTGACAAACCTAGGGTATATTATCTATAAATTATGTGTGTGTTTTTGTGGGGGTCGGGGTAAGGCGCAGGCACGGAGACGGTGGTGGCTGATTAAATGACGTAGGCAAAGGTAGTGTATGAAATTCCATGCCACCATAAATCAATTTTATATGTTTCCATTTTCTACCGTCTGGCACACTCCTTTTTCTCTCTTCATGCTCCCTTCCTTCACCCCGAATTGTCCAATTCGGAAGTAGAGAATCGATATCCCAGCTTGCATACTTCCCAATACTCTCCTTGAAATTGGTTACTGGAGCATTATGCGGTTGTTTTCGCAGTTGAAAACAATGCTAGGCTTATGTCTAAGCTGGCCTCGATATTCTAAAAAAAATGATTTCACATTGGGTCAAATTTCTTGCCAGCTTTTGCATGTTTCTAAATCGTCAATTCCACGTCTCGAGGAAAACGTAACTAGCTGGCGAAATTTGCCTGCTGGTACAAGCTGGATCGACTGAAGAGAGAAAAAAAAGGAAAAAACGCATGGTCGCTTTCTCAAGATTAGCACCCGTGAAAGTAAGAATTTGTTAAACGAAGCGAGAACTTTTAGAACATTGAGGCCTTTATACACTTTTTTCCTCCCGTGTGCGACGGATAATGAAATGCACTCGAATATAGATCCGCAGCAGAAAGTCAGACCTGGGTAACGTTAACGCCGTTTTATAGGCTTGGCGCAAATTGAATTGGATCTCCTTCGTTCGTATAGAGAGCGAAAACGTAAGAAAATGGTAAGTTGTAAAAAAAGAGGAATGAAAAGAAACGAGGAGGCTGAAGGCTTTACAGGAAAGGGCTACAACTGTTTAGGATGAGGAACCCACGAAAGATAGAAAGCAAGAGCCTCTGGGAAAAGGAAAAAAATTCCGTGGGATCTCTCCCTATTACTGGAATCGCATCAGCAAGACCAAAAGAGAAAGGATTACCTGAAAATGGGCGTTCCCAAATCCTCACGAAACCACAAAACGAGAATGACGTCGTCATGAAGATCGGGTGCCGTCACATCGCAGGGTAACACGGCTGTCGCATTCTCCAGTACGGTCACGGATTTGTAAGAAACTGCTTAAACAGAAATAAAAAGAAATGCCACCTTTTACTGGATCTGGAAACTTGCCGGCTAGTAACAAAATCTGCCGAATTGGCCAGAGGTTGCGCAGTATTTCTATACAGAAAAAAAACAGGCAGATACGCAGAATAAATAAGTATTTCTGCCGGGGGAGGCATCTGACCGCTGCGGCAGTAAAAGGAGGCACGCCGCACTCGTTGACCAAGCGCGGCGGAATGAAACCGAACACTGCGGCGTTTTATGTACGAAAGCTCCTAGAGCAAGAGGGGATATCAAGTTTGTCTTAGCATGAGAACAGTGCAACACAAGACACCTTGTCTTTTGTGCATGGGCTGCACTGTACAGTGCTGGCATTTACTTTTGAAGGGATGAGAAGGGAGAAATATCGTGGAAGAAAGAGGGCTACGTTGGGTCGCGGAAAAGGGGATTGGGGCGTGGGTGGGTGTTGTTTGGTTTGGTTGGTTTAGTGGGCAGACTTGGAGGAGCGAGAACGCTTTTCAAGGGCGTCGAGAGTCATCAATATTTTATGCCTTGCTCAGCACCCGTTGTAACTGTACAAGAGCTTGACATGGGGCCAAGGTTTTTGTTGGTTTACGGCTAGAAGAGGTATCTGGCAAGCGTGGTAGTTCCTTCACTCGATACTTGGAGAAATACGAGTAAATGTAGATCTTGTATAACCAGTGGTACACGTTGTATAGCGGAAGGAACGAAGTCTTGGTCTTTTAAGACGAATGGCGAAGTTCTTCTGCTTTCAAGTTCGCCGGAGCTTAGCGGAGCTTAGATAATACAAGTGTATGTATCGAAAGAACGCCGTGGACGAAAGTACGTCGAACAATCGACTTGGTTCTTCTTAAAACGTTTAAACGAAACTAAACACTTTAGATAATTGTACTAGTCATTCGAAACGCTATAACATCGCTCCTGTATGCAAATCGTTTTTTTTGTGGCAACGAACTAAGTTCCACGCTGCTAAGAAAACAAAAGTATTACATAAGAAAAGATTTATTTATATATGTAAATATGATCTACTTGGTTTATTTTCGTTCCCAACATAACCTAACTAGAGTTAACCTAACCTAATCTAAACGTGTTAATAGTGGGATCACAAGGTAAACGTGTCAGCGATTTTGCCAAAACTACTCAGTATTTCATTAAACAATCCCAACAATAAAAGTCTTACAATGTAACATCTAGTGCACATTGTCGAGTTTTATTTTAAAGGGGCTTTAGGTCAATTTGTGCATATTGAATCGAATTTCATTTTATTTAAAAAAAATTTTAAGTATGCGACCTCAATGCATAGTAAAGCACCCGATAACCTGATTTATAAGCGAAAACGGATTCAAGTCTGTCGGTTAGTTTCCGATTTATCACCTAACTAGTTTTCTGAGATTTCCTAGGTGACAATTCCAAAACTAAATATTGGATTTGAATTCCGTTTTCGTTGAAAGAATACTAATAAATGGCTCTAGTAAACCTTGCGATCGAATGTCGGCAACTACTTTTCTGCAAAAAAGTTGAAACTTGAATCGCTTTTTATAAATTTACGAATAGTTTCTTAAAGAAAATCTCGATGATGTGCACTAGACATTACAATCCAAAACTTTACTGTCGAGATTTTCTAATGAAATACTGGCCAGGTTTGTCAAAATCGCTGACGCCGTTTAGCATGTCATTCCTCCATACAACGCTTAAGTGCACCGCAGCCTTAATTAAACTTCTTTTAAAGTTAAATAAAGTTACTTCAAAATCTGCTAAAAGTATTTGGAATAATAGTAAATCGGATTGGACGATAGAAGAAAGAAGGGAGTGGAAACGTTAAAACCATGTCTACGTCATTGGAGCGTATAGACGTTTTGAAAACTTATAGCACCTTCCAATCTTGTTTCGTTCGATTTACGCGGAGTGTTCGCGGGTCCAATTATAAATGGGGTATGATTGTATGTATTATTGACGCGCACTACAGCGGCGATACTTAGCGCAGAGATACAGCTGTGCGGTTAATTACAGCAGGATCGTAGCAATTTGATACGCGAATGTAAGTGAGAAATTCCAACGGAACTACTAACCAGCTAGGAAGGAGTTCGGTTACGTAAAGATGGAGTGAACTGTTATACTACTTGCAGGAAAGTACAAGACATTCGGACGGAAATATTGATTACGAAGAAAACAGTTTAAGCTATGTAACGACGAAGTAATGACAAAACTCCAATAGCGTACCAGTAAGTCCATTTCTTTGAGAAACTACGTTACTCGAACTTCCAATATGTGAAACCTTTACTGCTAAACAGTTCGCTGATTTGAAGTTCTTCTGTTAAGTTTAGTGTGCGCACTAGTGAACGCAGTTATACTGTAGTGCACTTGTACTTTTTGGTACGCTAGCGAAATGTTATTTCTTTACTGGTTTTAAGGGGAAAATCCCCAATTTCTCGCGTGACTTATTATTTCCTGGGTAAATCACTTCACAGAAATTAATTACTGTCTTTCACAGCAAGAATACATAGTGCGTTTGTAGACAGCATGAGAGGTACTGCACCTTCAATTCTGCCCACTTTTCTTGGGAAATAAAGCATGGGTTGTACTGTAGCCATAAATGTCACTTATCTATGACACTGCAGCCTTGGTGACGGGCACCAGTGAGGCGTAGCCAAGGGCGGGAAAATCTAATCTAGCATAGGCGGACCAAGTTGCTCGCTCTAACAGAACTGTCAAGACGTTAACAATATGCTTCACACGTATACCTAGCTTGAAGGCTTTTGCGCACAACATCTCTTCGCGCTTTACTTCACTGGCTAATTGTCCATTGTAGGAATTTCAGACACCTTCACACCTCACATGCAGTCAGAAGTCATTGTCAACTTGAATACACACGTAATGCACACGTACTACTATACCGCATGGGAGAGAAAATACTACGTCAAAATTCTGCGTGTTCACCCAAACACCCAAAAGGGTTTATAGGAGACAGTTTGTTTCAGTATTCTGAAATTGGACACAGAATTAAGTTTAGTGCCTTTATAGAAAGTCTTTGTGGAACACAGTAAATTTTCTCACGGAAGTCAGAGCAGCAGAAACGTAAACGACAACTATAAACGTACAAAAGTTTTTAAAGAACCTAAAGAAGGTTTAAGTACACACATCACTAACATTAACTGCATGATTTTACATGGGTATTCCACGAACCGCTGTTTGGTTGGGTTATTTAATTGTTTACATGTAATAAGGCTGGTACTTTTGGAGGAGGCATTGTTGGTTAACGGTGTTGGGGATACGAGTGTAAATGTCTTTTGCAATCCCGCTACGGAAAGAACATTTGGATAAAAGAAGGAGGAGCATGCCTCGAGAGAGACGAAAGCCACTTGGCGAAATTGAAAGCTGTCTGCGTCATTCTTCTTTTTTGCACAAGAAGAGGAATCAGAGGGCGGTCTGGTTTGACCACGTAGATGAATCAGGGTTATAATTCCGAGTGGGTGAATTTCCTTAAACAAGTACCAACTTTGGTAACTGTCAAGTCAGCTGGAATAAGTTTCCGACCTTGGAATTACGAAAGAGAGAGGCCCCTTTATTATTGTCACTATTTATTACTTCACGCTTAGTTCATTGATTAATTAACCTGTTGTAATGACTCACGGCGGTCGAGCAGTTTTGCTTACAGTCTTTAAAATTTTAGAGTCACGACAAAGATGTGAGTAATAGTTGTAGCTTACACTTCATGTTTGAAATATCGAGAATTAACTACAGCGCAATCTAGGTGGGCGCCACCTAAAATTACGCAAGTTTGCTGTAACGCGCCTCAAAGAATTTCATTATATCTTCGGTTCATAAAAATATCTCATTCTAATTCCAAACTGGAAGAGAGTACGAAAGCTGGGCAGGAATTTTGCTATATTTAAATTGCCGGATCCCTTTTATATCATGCAGTACCGCATGGTGGTTACGCGTAATCTAGCGGAGTAAAACTAACGCCGTAATTGCTGCGCAGAACGGCTGCTTTTCTAACTTTCATTCCACGGTTTTTAAGTAATTCTAGCCAAGTCACTGACGAAATGTAAAGAGGTAGTGTTTCGACCGTTGGTAGTGCTTCTAGCAATATAAATACGTACTCGGAATCTTGAAATTCCGCGCGAAAATCGCAGACGCCATACCGGTATTGACCGACCAAGAAGAAATCGTAGCAAACTGAGGATACATTCACTATTTTTTTTAAGATGGTCACTGAACCTTTACGAAATATCCCTCCTGTTTGAATCAAGTGATTCCGAGAACTAGTAAAGGGTATTTGCTGAATTTGAAAACGTATTTTAATGAAGACTATGCGGCTTGAGCTCTACAAGAACATGCGGAACCCAACTTTCCGTATTTAGGAAGTTACACAGTATAAATTATTAGCGTCGTACTGCAATGTGATTAAAAAACCTTTTAGGACATCATAAAAATGCATGTTGATGACAGAAAAGTTCGTAGCAACGAAATTCAGGGTTTTGTGTTATTGTCTTTCGTATACAAAAGAGTAAAGAAGTTTAAGAGTCAGCAATAGTTCAGACACAATTGTAATTTCGTTCCAAGACGGAACGTTGTATATCATTTTTGCCGTGGACTTGTTAGCAGCAGGGATGAGGGGAACCAACTCGGTTTCTCTTTTTCCTATTTTAAGTATGTGTTGTTACCGTTGAGTTGTTTTTCGGCGGTCAGGGCAGTGACTCGTTTTACCCATTACAACCAGTAGATTGGGTACGAGGACTTGAAGGACGCAAACCGTGCCCTCGTCAAAACAGACAAACCTAATCTCCGTTCCAAGAACCAGATACCGATCTTCAGTTGCCATGCTCTACTTTCCCAAGCTTGAGCTCAAGTTAGGTGGATTGCGTTTGTAATAAGCTTCTTCCGAAAAGGGAGACAACCTGTTTATTGACGTTTGTTGCTTTCCTTTGAAGAAATCGTGCTGACTACTTGAAGTTTCACGACGGGTAATAGGGAAAAAAAGAAATAACAACCAGAGGACCAGACATAAAATGTTCCTAGACGAAGTGAGGAGTTTTGCATTCCTTCTTTTGTATGTTGCGTCTAACACAAGGTATACAGTATAAAAAGCGGGTTTGGCACGAGGCAAATCTATTAGGTGCAGTGGTAGTCTACTCTATTCAGAGACTTCTCTTTCCAAAGTGATACATCTAAAACACTCTAGCTTAAATTTAATCTTGGGTTCTTTTAAGCACGGTAAAATTATCTATCTGACTATGAGGAAAAACGTGAAAATTTAAAAGTACTTTGAATGGAAGTACAGTGCAACCCGCTTAATTGAATAGGCTCGGGACCGGACTGAAAACATTCAAATATGCGGAGTATTCAGAAATACGGAGTTGCCTATATAACATTTAAAAAAATGCGTATTGAAGGAGATAATAATAAATTTCTAATTTCGTGAATTAATATTTAAATTAGACAAGCTTTAGCAATTCTTCTTTTTAAAAAATCCATGATTGAAAGCTGTTTTGCGTTCTTGTCTTTTGCATCGTACAAAATTTTTTTAAGTCATACAACTGCTCATAATCTTCACATCCCGTTTTATCTATAACTCTAAGAACGAAATCAATTGCTTGCAACGCCGAATCGCTGAGCAACTGAATTCTGTGTCTTTTTGTTCTAGGAGGTCTAAAACTTGCACACGGTGAGCTAGAGACAAACTTGCGTTTTTTCTTTTAGACATCTTGCTACACTCCTGTAACTTTGCGACTAAACCTAAACTTAGCAAATCGGCTTAACTGGTATGTCGTCACAGGTGAAAGGTGAAGGTAAAGGGTTATTAGCTGTAATTGGGGCATAAGACCTTTCACGCGCTTCGTGGAATATTGCGGCTTTCTGGGGCCAAAGGTTATTGCAAAAG
>JAHZNP010000400.1:0-64806 GCA_020615345.1 Triops cancriformis | reverse complement strand
AGCTTGGTTTGGAAATAAATATTTTATTAATAAAACAGTTATAATTGTATTGAAAACGCAGCCACCTTTGATGTTTCGAAAAGCATCTTTGCTTTATCTGCAAGGAAATATCCTACCTGAAAGTGTTTGAGTCATAAAAAATAAACAAGCCGTTTTAATTTTAAAAAATGTATTTAAAATTTAATTCAGTAAAAAAAAATACCCTCCATCTTGTAAACAACGCCACGTGAACGTCAGCGCCGTCGCGGCCACATCCTGAAAGTATAGGGACTCAATTTGACATCCATCTGTCAAATTCGGCCGGATGGCTAGTAGACATAAATTTGTCAACTTTGCCTGGCGAACGTGTTGTGACTCTCTGTGTCCTGCCACCTATTGTTCACTGCCCTGACTTCTATGCCGTTTCGCGCTTCAATTGCCG
Organism: Triops cancriformis; assembly: GCA_020615345.1. Taxonomy (NCBI): domain Eukaryota; kingdom Metazoa; phylum Arthropoda; class Branchiopoda; order Notostraca; family Triopsidae; genus Triops; species Triops cancriformis. The sequence continues at coordinate 64,385 of JAHZNP010000400.1, read as the reverse complement.
TCCGAACTTTTCTGTTGTCATTCGGGATTTCAGTGATTTTTCATTTCCCAGTGAACAAGTTTATTCGCAAAATTTCTCGTAAGTACCTTACTTTTTTACCTTCTTTGCATTTCACCCCACACATATTCCCAAGACGTTTGTGCCGTTTTTTAATAATATAAGTCCCCAAAAGCAGCTCCCATTCCGCGCGCAGTTAACCATGGAAGATTCGCCACAATTTCTATCCAACTACATCTAAGATTCCGTGACACTAACGAGGTCGTTCCCCGTCTTTCGCAGTAGTTTACGTGTCAAATTAGTCTCTTCACGAGAAGAAACTTCGCAACAAGTAAATGCCCAAAAGGTACGCTGTTCAAATTTTCTCTTTAGCCAGATTGAGCGTACCCGCATACGTAGCAAAATTACACAGGACTGGAACTCAATTTGCACTCATGGCCTCGTAAAACGTCCAGATACTGTCTTAAAGGCTGGGCACCTTCTCTACCAGTAAATGACGTCGCCATTCTTTTGAGTCAGGCCAGAGACCGAACCAACTTGACGTTCCGTACTATTGCATACGCACTACTCCATATAGTAACCCTCAAACATGAGAATTGCATTACCATTTAATCAGATCTGTCACGTCTATAGTGAGAAAACTTACATTGGTCCACAATTAGTCAAGTCATCCAACTGGTTTTATGCCAAACCCCGTGGCTCTGTGTCTCACACCAATTATGTCAGTTTCTTCGCAAAAGGAAAAAGGGGAATTCAAATCATTCTTGGCCCCCCCCCACCAAGTCACGTCCCTCCTTGCCTGTTGGGCTAGGTTTAAATAGCATTATAACTGCAAGTCAGATTGCAGTAGTTAAGCCCGCTTGGTACAGGTGGTGTGTAATAATTTTATGCCAAGAAGATAAAAACGCCGAGGTGTATACAACTTGCTTAAGAAAAGTGCTGTCTTGGCCAGCAATCATCCGTCAAAAAGCCAGAAAGCAATTGATTTTTCATGAGGACGGCAGTGGGTGGCCGGTGGTGAACCGTCTTGCCCTTTTTCACACATGAGAACCTTCCCCGAGCCCCATATAGCATGCAAACACTCTCGTACGCTCTCATGGCCCGTTTTAGGAAGTTCTGCATGTGAATTACTACATTGCCAGGAAAGTTAAATTGGCCCGAAAAAAAACACAAAAAGAATGTAAGAGTTTTTTGTTTTTCCTGCATGTCGGCAAAAAAAACGTGTACGCCATGGTTACATTTTTTATCAATTCACTCTTCAAGGGATGCTTTTATCCTCCCGGAAAGCGTTTCTACCATAATATACTGCGACGAGGCAATTTGTTGTTTCATAACAAATTCCTTTACAGTCTCGTCTCTCTGTCTTAAATTGAAAAGCCCCTATGCTATTAAGGGGGGCAAAAGAGTTTGGGGTACTCTTTTTTTCTATAAGAGAATGCCACACTGATGAGCGTGAAGACTTAATGTTTAAATGATGGTCCAGTGTTCTGAAAACTCTTCGCCGAAGCAGCACAAAAAATTCACCTAACTTGAACCCTTTAGGCTACAATTTGATGGCTATATCACGAGCCAGACTATTGTGCAGTTAGCCCAAGCTGTTTTTCAGTCTTATCCGGCCCTTTTTTTAGGAAAAGAAAAACTATTTTCTTCACAATGATTTTTTCGTCCTCACCTGCCACTAAGCATCGTCCAAGCCTTAACGATCCAATGTCTCAGACGACTTTAAACGAAAAAAATTCTCGTAGTTGTTTTTTAAGTATTATTTAGGTACTTTGGGTGATGGTTTTCGTCCCTAAAATGGCCTACGGCCATTGTCTACGCCCTGCTGGGCTGCAACGCGCACCTGAAAGGATCACCTTCCCATGTTGGACAACCTCATTACAAGGCACGAGAGGAGCGGTACAACTTGTACAATCCCGCGATAAAAATTGTTGAAAGATTTTTAAATACGTTATTTTAATTAATTCCTAAAAACATAAGTTTGTGATAATCTAAATAAAAAACCGAAAAAGTGAAAATATACAATTATAGAAATAAAAGCAGGTGGAGCTGAAATATATTTTTGGGGTGTCAAATACCTTGCCTGGTACATTGGGACTGTCACCTAGCCTGATATTTGTCACTAACCACTTCTAGGTAAAAACAGCCTAAGCCTTGACCGGTTAACTAACAGTCATTGACCATACGTTCTGAAGAATTCGACCAACTGGTCAACTATTAAGTAGTCGTAGTTAAACCAACGCTCAAAGTACACATGTCTACAGTAGCTGTACAAAATAAAGTTGGCCAAGAGATTTGTGCACATCAAACTCACGAATTAAGCAAATCCGAGTAGAAATAAGTGAGCTATAATAATGAATTAATATTTTTGTTAAATAAATGAATACTAGATAGTATTAAATAAAATAATGCAAAATAATACTACGCAAAATACTGTAAGCATGGAAGAGAAATTAGTATGAAACACGTCAATAGACGAAAGCCTATGTCGATTCTCGGAAAAAGAGTAAAATATTGCTAAATAGTACTAAGTAAAATAATAGTAAATAAATAATAAGTAATACTGCTAAAGTAAAATTAAAAGAAATTAAATAAAACACGGGATGGAAATATCCGTAATGTAAGTGAGACTTGTTCATAATTGTGAGCGATTGAATAGGGGAAGCTCCTTGTTGTCCTTCCCACCTTCACCTTGTATAATTCTTTTCCTTTTCTGGTTTCTGATTCTGACATGTATGCGCGAATAGATGTGTGTGGAGTTTTTCCCCTCCCCAAGTTTTGAACTTTGCGTAAAGCAAGAAGCCACCGAAGCAATTGAATCCCATTGCGTGGTGTCATTACCCACGGCATTCCGTTTAACTTTTTCCTTTTTGCATAGCTAATGAGTTAAAAGAGTCGAGACGCAGGGCGAAAAGAAAGGGGTGTCAGGCTCGAGTGAAAAAGAGGCCATATTCATCACCAATCATGCCAACTTAAATGAAGCCCGCTCATTATAGCTTAAGACACACGTAATTTAATGTTTCTCTTAAGGAAAAGGAAGGAAGAAGGAAAAAAAAATAGGAAAGCCAAAGGTACCGCCGAGTTTTGCCACAACGCCAAAATCGCTCTTTGTTGAGAAGATTATTTCTCTAACCTTTTTCTGGCCTTCCCGAAGCATTGATTTTGGCACCAAAGAGACTATGGGGAGTGGTTTTTAAAATATGGTGGAATGGGGGGTTGAGGAGGAAGGTAAAAGGTTGGGTTATTCTGAGACGTCTTAATTCGTATGCATGGCATGGACAAAGCTCACGTTTTCTCATCAAGATTGAATCCAATGCATCTCCTCCCACCTCTCACTTATCCCCACCTGCCATCTCTGTGTTATTATATCCGTTAAGTCGGAGTGTTTTTTCTTTCCTTTTTTTTAAAAAAAAGTTATGTGTATTTTTTTCAATGCCGTGCCGCTATTCCAACGTTTTGGCATGGAGCGTTTAACTCCCCAAGATTTTTTATTCGTTTACCATAGTTTTTGCCTGTCAGGTGATGGTGTATACGTTGTTACAAGGGATTGAAGCGAGATATTAATTTGTTTCCCGGTTCTAAAGCTCGTTTTTCATCAGTGTCCGCCCCAATAACAGCCCGAGACTGCCAATTTGGAAAAGGGCTTTCCATACATTCTTCTTGTGTGCGCCTTTCTACACAAGCTGGATAGAGCTATTTGGGGGGTGGGGTGGGGGGGACTATAGAAAAGAATTGAAAGGGATGTGTACGTTCGTGAAAAAGGTCTACCGTGATCAGAAAACAACAGTTCTTCATTTTGACGCGAGCGTTGCGAGAGTAAGAAGAACGCGAACAAAAAAGAAGGGAATGCCTTATAATTTGAAGCTATGAAAAGCCGACTCTGGGGCTATAAATGTAACGAAATAAGCCATAAGCTCTCGCCCACCCCCTTTAAACACTTTTTTATGAGCCGGTTTTATGTGATCATTTTCTCGGGCAAATGATGCCGGGCGGATGCTTGAAAACCAAATTAATGAATCAGTGCAACTGGCCAAGTATTGTTAAAATTAAGGGAAGGGTTATGCGAGCTGTTTGGTTCGGAAGGGCAGGAATAAAGTTGTGATAACTTTGGTTATCTCAGTGTTGAATACCGCTGATTATAGTGTCCAAGTCTCCGACGGTGAAAAAGTGAAATGAAAAAGGAGAAATTTGTCTAAATAAGTTTATACAGTTAGTAAATTGTAAAAGCTTTCTTTGCGCTGCCACTACAGTGGTGCAAACTTTCATTGTTGCACAAGTGTTGGGTGTGTGTGGAATGCTTCTTTTCAAGAAATTCTTTTCGAGTGCTGGTCAGTGTGCTACGATAAATATAAAATCGCGCTATAACGAACCTTATCATAACGAGTCATTAATCGTTATGGCGGATTCGAAAGATCCCGCTTTATGTATATTACTGAAAAAGCGTTCCATAGCGCGAACTTCAGATATAACGAACCATCTTATCTTTCCCTTTGGGGGTTCGTTATAGCAAGATTATGCTGCGTAACTCCAAACGTGTAACGACAAAATGTCTGACATTGTTTCCTATTTACGCAACGCGTAGCAATTTAGAACAGTTTCATTGTTGGTGTAGTTGCGGTAGTGTTAAGAAATCCTCTGGACAGTTGATACGAGTTGCCGTATTTTCTCTGCTGGTAGGCTTTTGTTGATTACAAATTAGTCAGGTCTGTCCCTTTCTTTAGTTTCATTGTTGCTTTCGTTTGTTCCCAAATGTGAGACACCTCCGCTTGGACATAAAATCGCAGTACATATTCACATGAACGTGGCATAGGACGATACTGACATATCCCTTGTTGTAATGCCTTCGTTGATCAAGAAACGAGGTAGAATAGGCGTAGACATCTTTATTACAATGTGAAACTTGATTCGGAACTGTCGTTTCTTAGCAGATTGTCTGTTCACGCGGTTCTACGGGTTCACGTGAATGATTGATAATAAACTTGACGATTGCTTTGATTAAGAGAGAGATTTACATCATACTGTAGTTTGTTTGATAGAACTGTCTCTGTATTCGACTGTATTTTCGTAGCCATTGGTATACGTATATTTTGTCTGTTTTTAATTTCACTATTTTTTTACGATGAGTAACATAGGCTCTCTATTTTCCATTGCGGTATTTTCTTCCTTAAATTTCTTCATTAGTTTGTTAGTTAGACAATGGGTAGACGCTCTGCATTCCTATATTATCACTATAAGGCAGAAGCCTTCTATCCGGCCTGTACCCAGAGTATCCCACCCAAAAACTTATAAAAGTGACATTCTCATCTACTCATAATGAATTTTCCCATTACTTTAGAGGCAAATTGCTCTCGTCTTTGTCCTTGAGTATTTGCACACTGTCTTTTTGCCCGGATCGTGAAACGGAAATGGGAACTACGTTAAAAATCAGTGGTTTTCAACTTGGGTGATATCACCTACTGGAGAACGTTTCGTGTATTTTCTTGAGCACCGGATTGTTGAGGAGTTACAACTCTGCGTATAGAATATGTGGATATTATGTTAGAAATGTTAGTAAGTAGTATTATTAGTAACACTTTCGAACAATTGTAGTCTCCAAATATTGTAGAGAAAGTTAACGGAAAGGTTACCTGAGCAGGAGGTTAAGTTAAATCGATTTAAACTCTCAATCGAACCAGTTTGAAAGAATATTTGATGCCCGTTGAGGCAATATGATAAAAAATATATGAATATATGGAAGTTATGAATATATGAAGTTACGTTTAGTCCATAAACATACAGTATCGAAATCGTAATCCATAAACATAAGTGATCCAAAACAAAGAAATGTTGAAAAGAAAAAGTGTATTTGACTAAAGATTGTCTGTACAGAAAGACGTCACGAACAACAGACTTCTGATATCGTACCGTTCCAGAATACCTCCATGTGCGACGCTAGGGGGGACAAAGAACGATGTTTTCGTAAACATTCTTTGTTTCCTGGGATAGTACCCCTCTCCTTACGCCATCCACCGCTTATTAATTAACTTGTCTCCGCCTACACTGGTCAGACCGTCATGACAGCTAAGCGCCTTGTGACACAGCAACCCAAGCATCCGTGTTTCATCTGGTGTCGTAGGTGTGAATAGACGCCCAACCACTCAGGATACCTCATGTCTAAATAATTGACTCTATTGTAAACGAAATTCACAATGCGACGCTCCCTCAAGCTGATACTTCTTGAAAGACTGCATCTTTTTTCATTTTTTTTTACCTTATTCTCATTTTATTACTGTTTATTTATTTTCTATTGTTGACCGCGTATTGGGTCCAGTAGTTGTTTCGTGTTTTTGTGATGCTTACAAAGTGGTGTGTGTTACTGAACCCGCGCCGCTGAGAAAAGGGCCAAAGAGAAGTTGGAAGGAGGGAGTTGTGAGCTTCTTAATTGAGTTGTCAGGTTGGGTAAAAGGTATCTCTACCCCCAGAAAAGCTTTCAGAGAGCCGTAGAGAAACGAAATAAGAGGCTTCGCCGCAGGTGCCCTACACCATTCTTTTTAAAAGCTGAGAGGCACCAAGGTAGCAATTGTGAGAGAATTGAAACTGAATGCGAGTCAAGACATGGAAATTGAGGGCCTTAGAAAACACAGGTTTTCTGACTCTCCCCCCTCCCCAATCTAAGACATGAGGGAAGAAGGAGAAGGAGGGTTGGCAACAAGAGATGAATGTCGGGTAATTTTCCCGAGCCAAGTTGCTGTGATTGTTTCCCGCTGGGGAAACAAGTTCGCGACTGTTAAAGATCTCTCATTTACTAACTGTTAAAACATGTTAGCCCACATGTAGAACACGGTTAGTAACCTTGTGTCAAGACATTAAGCGAGACAAGCATCATAGCCCACGTTGGGATCCGTCTACGACGCGCTATGGACTTTTTCATTGTTCAGTCACGATCTTCCCGGGATAACTTTCCGTGATTTTTTCTTTCCTTATCTTCTTTTCTCTTTTTTTTGCTGCAACGGGCTGGGTGTTTTGCACACGCCACTGTTGAGATGAGATCTTCTTTTCAATCTATTTGCATTTTTTGGTGGGTAACACATAACACTTTGACTCGCTCCAACTCGTTTAAACTTCCTCCCTCCCGGAAAAGAAAAGCTTTCTACAGTGTTGATTTACGCGAGTTTTTTTTTTGCAGGTTTACACTTTGCCAAGGCGGTAAAGGAGGAAAGAAAAAAGTAGGCGGGGCCAGGAAGGTATGAGAACATTGGTAGACTTACAAATTGGTATTGGCAGGTTCGGAGGGGTGCACCAGATGAAGATGAAGTTGTCTGTTCCCAAAAGGTGTCTGATGATTGTAAGTAAGTCTTTTGGAGTTTTGAGGGGGGGAAAACGTTTGACCCTGCCGGCGTCCAAGGGGTCTTTTGGGTTAGAAATAGATAATTACTACCGCCTTAGCTTGTCCCTCTCGTAAAAACGCGCTGGGCTCGTTCCATTTACAAGTTGGCGGCAGGTTTATTTCTATAACAGGAACAAAAACCTGTGTAAATGGTTTTGAAGTCCGGTTCTTGGTTGTAGGCCTTTTTGTGTGGGGGAAGGAGGGAGGAAAGGTAGGAGAATGATGTTAAGGGGGCTAAAATAATTAGTAGTATCCCCCAACGTTGGTCGAACCGTACCTGTGTACCTGTCAAAGAAAATTATGTTGCAGGAGTCCGAGAAAATGAAATTAAGCCTGAAGAAAATGAGTTTTGGCTTTTGGGAGCAGGTAATGAAAATTTTATAGGCCGATAAGAGAAAAACATTGAATTATTGCACGTGACTGGGGGGGGAGTATCCACTGATAATTCATTTCTTGGACTACTATACTAGTAAGGTGGAATTTTCACCATTTTTTTACGCATTTTTTTCTAGCGCCATGGGTGAGGAACACACGAAGCACAGAAAATATGGGCACGACACTTATGTACAAGGTTTGATTTGGTGCGTGGTGTGAACAATATGAAGGGGGTTTCGGGAGGGATGGGGAGAGAACAAAATGGCGTGCGTGAGGGAGGAATGATGGTTAAGTGTGGTGAAGAGATAAGTGTGAAGGAACATTATCTGTGGAACGTGGAGGATAAAAGACTTTCGATACTGAAAGGATTCGGTCTTTTGTAATTGGAGCCCGCGGGACTGTAGGAGGACGTCGGGTTACTGTCGTCCGACGTGGGGTCGTTGTCGTTGACGGTGAGCGCGAGCGGTAGGTCGCTGCTGGTGCGGGAAGGCGAGAGCCGGTCTCGGGCAGCGACATCGACCTCTTCGCCGTCGTCGTCGAGCTCTTGGTCGTCTTCGCCGACCACGTCTACGTCCACGTCCGTGTCTTGCCGGTTGAGCATGGCGTTGAACAAGGATGAGTTGTCGTCACTAAACACACTGCTGGACTGATCGGGGACGCACGAGTCACAGTGACACTCCCGCGACGGGTTGGGACCGTCTTTGAGGCAAACGGACGGCTGGCCGCTGCTGCCGCGCGAGCGGTTGAGCGCGCCAGCCACGCCGTGGCTGTCCGCTTTGCTGCCGTTCTTGCGGTGCTGGGCTTCCCATTCCGAGCGGAGCGTGGCTAGGTCGACGTGGATGCCTTTGAGGGCTAGTTTCTTTTGCTGCTTCTCCAAGCTCTTGAGCAGTTTCTTCTCGCGGCGGTCGCGCTCCTTGCGTTCCAGTTCTTCGAGAGGAATGGGATCGCCGCTGCAACTTTGCGGGTGCGCGTTATGCGCTGGGCGACCGGGTCCCTTTTTCGTGTGCTCCTTCTTGCGCCATTTGGCACGGCGGTTTTGGAACCATACCTGTTATAGAAGCAACACTTCGCGTTAGATTTGGGATTTCTTAAAAAGGAAAATGGAAAATTTTGGAAATAGTGGAAGAAAGCAAGAAGTTTGGGACGTTTTGACGAAAGGAAAAGCTGAAATCACAAGTTTTCAATTTAAAGTAAAAAGTCGTAAAAAAGTGAAATAAATATAGGTTAATTTCGGAAAAAAGTGACAGTATTGGAAAAATAGAGAAATATTGGAAGTTTCGAGATGTAGAAAATGTAGAAACTTTTTAAAAACAACTTCAGTAAGCCGTGATAGAGATTTAAAAACAAAATAAAAGGTTTTATAAACGTCAGTTATTTTTCGAAAAGGTAACTGTTATGAAATGAGTTTCACATAACTGGGGAAAATCAAGTTTTGACGAAATGTCAATAAATCATAAAAATGTAAATGAAGCTTTCAAGATGTTTCTGCAAATAGTGAAAAAATAGCCGAAAGTTCAAGTAATGTAAAAATGTAAGAAAATCAATTTTTTAAAGGCAATGTCAAACAATTTTCAAAAGTTTTTAATAGTGTTTGAAACAGTTGAGAATAGTACAGAAATAAAGTTAGAAACCTCAGTAAACTTTCATAATGTTTTCAAAAGGTATTGAAATTATGTGAAATTATTGACAAAATAAAAGAGAACTAGAAAATCAGTGAATTTCAACTTGTCGACAAGTTATAAAGACTTAAAAAGTTAAGGTTATTAAAGAAATAAAATTTTGAAGGAAATAACGAAGGTTCAAAAAGTCAACAAATCTTCAACAGTTTCGAATGATAGGCAGAAATCAAAAACGGAAAAATGGAACAAAATCGAAAGTTTCAGACTAGTTCAGCAATTGTCGCAAAATTTCAGAATGTTTTAAAAGACTGCGAAAAATAGTGAAAAACTACAAAATTTAAAGAACCATGGGATAAAGGTTAAAAAGTATTGTTTCACTTACAGCTACGCGGGATTCTTTGAGGTCCAGTCGCATAGCCAAAGCTTCTCGCATAAAGACATCAGGGTAGTGACTGGCTTGGAATGCGCGTTCCAGTTCCTCTAGTTGCCAGGTATTGAAGTTGGTACGGGAGCGCCGTCGTTTACTGTTGGCGTCTTCTAAATCTCCATCTAAAAGAAATCCAGACAAAACAAACCTCTCTTTATCATTTCGTATTAATTTTCCCCAAACGCGAAATTGCGTCCTCTTTGGATCACGTAGTCAAAGTGGTGTTGGCTTGCACTTGCCCTAACCGCTCGTTAGATGAGTCCATAGCGATTCGGCGAAATATTGAAACTAGCATAAATATAATAACAGTTTCCGTTGTCGAAATCGCCGGTGTAAAATTTAAAGTGAAATTACTCTCGCTAGGTAATAGGATAATAAGGCTAAAAAACGGATGAAAAGCGTACAACACGCGTTTTTAATTCACAGTTTAAAAGTGCGACGAATTGTAGATTCACTTGTTGTAAAACATCAATGCACCTGTCCAGCGGGGCAAAAAACAGTGGACACTTCCGCCCAAAAGTGATATCCCCCCACGCTTGCCAACTATCACCATAATAATCGCAGTTTTATGGCTTCACATACGTGGAAACCTCCGAGGTGTCATGTTCTCGCATAAAGAACGAAACAAAAGGAAAACTAGCTCACGAAAACTCCTATTGACCCCAGTATTGGCATGCTTGCAGTTGTTAACTCATTTGATCTTTGTAAGCGGCGTCCCTGGGACGATAATGGCGCCCAACGGTTAGAACTCCACAGATAATTGCTAATGACTTTACGATAGAACTGCAGGGCAATGCGAGCCGGCTTTCATTGTATGGAAACGTAACCATCCATGCGCTAATGTGTAATAGGGGGGGAGCTGTTTTCTTCCGTCCCAGTGCAAGGATATGTCCATTAAGGTTTTGATAGATCTAAACACCTTGTGCCTGATTACCAAAGAGCCTAACGCCAACGGAGCAGCTCAACACAATTTAGACATGGGGGAAGATGCGTGAAAAAGTTTGGAAACCGTCCCGTAAGCGCTTGTTTGCCTCCTTGTATCCAGGTTTCTGCCCCCTTTTTGGAGTCTGCGTTTTCGGGCGCCGTGAACCAGGCGCGAGCCCCATTGGCTGTTTGGGCCTCAAAAACCTTGAGCCCAGGATCGTAATCTGGCCTCCTTAATTAGCTTGATTACATAGGAACCCCGAGCCAGGGATCTTTGGATGTTCAAGCCCGTAGACCCCTCCTCCTTTTTTTTCGAGCCACGAAAGGGATGTTTCGTCGCATAAACTTTAGGGAAAGGCATACCCTAGAATTTTTCGCGTTATTATAGAAACATTTACAACGGGCAAGACAATAAAAATAAAGTTAAAAAAGAGAAGAATTACATGGAGGAAACAGTGATGTTTAGGTTGAAGAGACAGAGTAAGTACTTTATCGTATAGGAATGCGAGGAATGTCTTTGACAAGCATTAAGCATTGTTATCTTTGTTGTGGTTTTAATGGTAGTGCTTTACTGCCAAGGTGCGAAGCGTGAAATGGAGCGTAGTTACGCTTGCTCCGCAGGTAAAGTCAAACAATACGTTTTTTATTTCAAAGAAACATGGCTCTAGCTATTGTGCGGGAGCAACAAGGCTTGAAACATGAAATGCTAAAGGAAATTGCCCTGTTAACTTGACCTGCCACAATTTCTTTGATGGAAAACTGGGATATTTGAGATTCTGTTTGAAAGAAAGGATTGGGTTTGGGGTTCAAGAAAGGAAAGATGATTTCGCAAACAGTGAAGAACCTAGCTTGTTAACAATAGTTCATAACAGTAAGATCCACTTCCGCTCACCTAACAAACAAATAAACCCACGGAGTGTTCATCCGTAACTTGATCATTGTAGCCGTAAACGGTTCACGAGTTTGGGTAACCGAAAAAAAAGTTATTGCCGATTGATTGTCGGAAATTATTTAACTGCACGACCTAAAGACGTTTCCATTACGTGCGCTCCCGATTTCGCTTTCTGCTTGATCCTTTGTCGGCAATATTCCTCTCATTGTAAACGTAAACCAATCCCGGAAAAAGATGTCTGAAATCTCCAAAAGAAAAAAGAAATTCCACACCTGGCTCTTGTCCTTGTCAGAGAAGCGACTTTTTGATTTGTGTAGCATTTTCGTGAACATTTGGAATTAATGTCAGTTTCAAGCAAAACACTCTTGGAAAGTTTCATTGTTGCTGGGGAACGTTCTCCCCTAAAATGCAGTTGAGTCGTAGAATTCATTCTTGCTGCGAAGCGTTCTTGTGCAAAGCGCTCGGTAGAGTCGAAGAATTCATTCTTGTGGCCAAACGTTCGCCCGCTAAGCGTTCGAGCCGCGTCCGAGCTACCCGTACTTGCCTGGGCTTTTTCGCTCAACGAAGGAACGTTTTCTTAGCTTATGGCGAGTTCCATTTGCAACACTAGTGCGCACTGAATTTTTGAAACACAACCATACACTGTGTTTCAAAAACTTCAGTTTTTGAAACACAACTATTTGCTGTGTTTCAAAAACTTGGTGCGCACCAGTGTTGCAAATGGAACTCGCCATTAGTTATTTACTCTTCAATCGTCGCATCTTTAGCGTAAAACTTAATGTTACGAGCTAAATCTGTCTCTTTCTTTCCGATTTAGTGTGTGTGCTGCAACGCGCAGAAGGAAACTTACCGTGTTTGTTAGAGGTTTCTAAGGAGTCATCCAAGTCCGGTGATGTCATGGGGCTCCGCGACATGAAGCTGTTCAGTAAGTTGTTTCTATTGTTGGAATTATTGTTGTTCGCATTATTGGAAGACAAAACTCCGTGAAGGGGATGATGCGCTGTGTGGTGTGTTGTACCGAAAGCGGCGGCAGCCGCTGCCGCTGCTGCGGCCGCAGCGGCCCCGGTGGGATTTCCAGCCACGGCTGGGTTCCCTGCACTGTACGCATTGTTATACTGGCCAAAGGACGCAAGTCTGGCTTGGAGAGCGACGGGATGGAGTGGTAAAGGTAGCGAGAGCGCTCCCAGGGCAGATCCGCGTAAGCCTAGCACATTGTTGAAGGTAGTCCGCATGCCAGCCGAGAGCATGTTCATGGTAAAGGGGAAATTGGGAGGAAACACGGAATTCATGAGCGAAAACGGGTGTTGTTGAGGTAGAAGTTGGCGGAGGGCGGCTGAATTGTTGGATTCGCTGTTACCAGGTGATTGCGACGGTGGCGGAGGCTGCGGAGGGGTGGACACGGGGGGTACACGGTTCACTGCATTGTTGTACTCCGGCACCATACGTTGACTCAAGTCGGACATCGTCATCTCAGTAGCTTTTGCAAAGATTTGCAACAAGCGCACAAGCTTACCAAACCACACTTCCCCCCAGACGTTCGGATTAGGCTTATTCGTAGAGGAAGACCACGTTAAGATTTAACCCATTCAAGTTTAAAACTATTCAGGTTTCGTTTAACACACTCATTGGTTTAGTACCCAGCTGATGGAGGGAATGAACACGTTTGCCACTCGAGGAATCAGCCAAAAGCCGTTGAATAACAGTTTCTTCCGCAATGGAAGAGCTCCCGAGTTCGGGTATCGCACTGCGTTCGCACCTGAGTCAGAATGGTCAGTGGGGGGAAAGCACTCGCGGGGTGATGGAGAAGAGCCTAGTTGTTGCTGGTGCGCCAAAGCGAAGTCAGAGCCAACGCTACGGCGAAGCAACCGCGCAGGTTCTTCCTTGTTTCCTTTGTCATGTATCTACTTCGGTTGGGGGCCCAAGGTTGGGTTAGACCAAGTTGGGGTCCGGGGGAATTTCTACCATTGGTTAGCCGCGTGTGATCACGAAGCCGAAGGGGGCGGGGTTCGGGCTGGGTTATACAATAGAACGAGGTGTGTGAGATGTGTTTCAATGGACTTTTTTTGGGGAGGTTTGAGCATGGAGGTTTGGCGGTGGTGAGACTTCACAAGCTATTCAATTTTTCCTGGCGCTCAGCACTTGGACATAGATTGAAGCGTATCAGGCAGACCAAATAACCCATCATCACCGTCAAGTAACTCAATGCATACTAATTTGTTGCCATGGAGCGCATTAAAGTGTCCCGCGCAAGGCTTTTTCCTTGCAAATAAACGAGGGAAAAGCAAAAGGCGCTTTTTTGGGGGGTACTGGCTCCAATGTAGGTGTTTGTGGTGTAAGAGTGGGAGATGATATGATTTAAGAAGGGCTTACATTCATTAGCCCCTTTCCCCCCACGCGAAAAGGGTTAAATCCACGAGGGAATTTCTATCCGTAGTAGAATATCGTGTAATGCACTCATCCGTTCTCCAGTATTTTGTTTTCCTGGGGGTGAATTTTCTCGTATATGGAAAAGGCTTGACACATACGATGTGAGTGTGGGGGGGAGGAAGAGAAAAACATCAGACAAGAGAGAAAGAGAGTGTTATTGATGGCGCGAGAATATCTCGCGACAAGATCCGAAAATTGCCTATTGAGATTTGCTCTTTTCTTATTCTATGTGTGTGAGACTTAAAAATGGGGAAAAATTTTATTACGGCCATGGGGGGAAGGGGGGTATGGAGTAGATATACCGACGATGGGGGTGATACAAGAACATGTTTCCAGAGGGCGAAAACAAGTTAAAGATGCAAATGACCATTTTTTTGCGCCCTTATCGGTGAGTTGGTTGTTTTTTCGTTTTTTTTTTCTTTCCCCCGTTCAACAAGAGTTTTCCCTTGCACTTGTTAAGACTTGGCCATAGAGTGTGTATATATGGTACGGTTGGAGGGGGGGGGGGGGGGAGAGGGGGAGGGAGAGGGGGAGGGCAGAAAGGAGAAGGAACGAAATGTGGCGATGCCGATGTCAGATTATTATAGTAGGCAAAACAGACCATCTGCCAAGCTGTACATATGTACAGTTCGTTTAGCCACAATCACACTCAACTACCAAAACTTTGTCCGCGTAAACTATTCATAATTCGGCAGTGAAGGTGGTACAAGTAGCCTTATTGAGACAAATCGTAGAAACAGCCTACTGCGGGAATTAGTGTAGACATAGTGTGAATATTTGAATGATAAAGGCGTAGGTAGTGGACCGAACGCGACATGTACGCTAATTGGCAGCAGGTTATCTCGCTACATTGTTATAAACAGCGTCATCTTGCATTTCCTGCCAGGTAGCCTACGAACTACATTACATATTCCTTTATAGATATCGGATGTATTCTGCTGAATGAAAACTGAACAAATTATTTCATAGTTTTATCAGTACAGCCGACCCTTAACGAACGCAGGGAAGGGGTTGGCTGTTAAGACTGTATTTTGAATTTTAATCAACTAGATCTTCAACTCGACGAAAAAAGTCCTGATAAGAGCTGTAAATACCATTTGAAGTCCTCTTATCCGATCTGCCCGGGAATTTACATTATACTGATTAATCGAAGACAGCATACTATGTAACATTGATGGATTATTAAAAATAGTGTCAAACTGGAGCATAAGCTCGAGAACTTTCAAAAGAATTATTTGTGGTGCTTTTCTAGCTTTATTATCGGAAGAATTCGTACTTTTTAATTGAACATTTCACCTTTGAACGTTGCCTTGCTCTTTGAGCACTGCAAATTTCTTGTTTTTTCCTTAAAGCGAAACTGTACGTGGATTCCAAGGGAAAAGTCTCGGTGAAAGCAAGGCCAGTTAAAAGGGAGACCGGATAAGAGGGCTTCTACGAGATACGTAAATTGATTTAATTTATGAGCATGCTTTGTGTTTCTTTACAAAGCGCAACGAAATGTGCGTTCGCCCAGGAAAATGTGGGATGTACATAAGGCAAGGTGAAAGGAGACCGGATAAGAGGGTTTCTACTATATAATTAAAACTTACTGTCATAGGATAGACAGTTTAATAATAGAAAATGGGTGGATGGGGAACTTAAAAAATGCATCGATCATTCGGACGATAAAAATGGTCAAGTTTGGCAGTTATCATTGGCCTATTGAGCTTTTTCCCCCATCGGGTGAATATTAAGTTATTTAGAATGTCAGTTTTTTTCATGGTAGTGGAAACTGAAATGAGATAACGAATCTTTTCCCTGTAGGCTGTGTGGAGATAATCGTAGGTCTTCATAATTGCGGCTGGTGTAATTGGAGGTGTACCGAATTTTGTTGAATCGTCATTATCTTAACTTTTTTAATATCGGTTGGGGTCATAGGGACCGAAGCTAAACCGAGATAAAATGACGGTTGTGTCGTTCAGATCATTGTTACTGAAAAAACACGTTCGATTCGTCTGCGGAAATTCTCCGACGCGAAGCGTTTCCATACAACGACATTTCACCATTGGCTCAGCCACATTGAACGCGCTTGTGAGGCAAGGATTAATTGTTGCATTGACTCGGAGTGAAGGTAGCAGTTCTCAGCGTTAGTATAGGAAACTTGTTTAGTTGAGCTTTCTACGTTAAGAAGAGGCTAAAAAATCCATAAAAGGATGAGCGATCAATGTAAAATTAAATTTTGCCTTTATCAAATTACTGCTTTCGTTGTATAAACAAAGATCGTAAAACATGACCAACAAAACTACTATTACCTGTTGATAACAAGAAGAGTAAGGAGTAGATGTTTTGGGTCTTTTGCCAAAAACACAACATGTAATGCATATGGAAAAGTTTGCCAAGGAATCTTTTCCAACATGTCTCGGTAAGAAAAAGATAATAGAAAGCTTGTTTTCCTGGAACATTTTTCATTCAGTAGTTACGTTGATTTAACTACGTTAGCGTTCCGAGCAGCTGGTGTGCAAACCAAGGCTGGCGTTCTATCAATTTTGTAATGAATTTCGCTGCCCGAGGGTAAGTTGATGAATCGACGCATAGGCAAGTTATAAACGCGTTTCCCACAGTAATCTGAGCAAAAGTGTATCCGTTAAGTGGACATCTCATATCCTGGCTACCTTCTAACGTGAATATTTCTAAATATTGGGAATTTTTAATGTAGAATCCAGCTTTCCCATATCGATTACATCGACAGCCGTGGCACTACTTATTTTTAATGAGTGATGCTTCCTTACGAAGGTATTTGTTCGTTATCTAAGTTTGTTCAGAAACTCGCATTTTATTCAGAGATGCTACGAACTCGTCTCGTAATGATCTCAGGTTGCGCCGAAACTGTTTGCAAGTGCAACTGCTAGCAGCCAAATATGCAAACAATATGAGTTACAGTTTTTGCAACAATTATAAATGAATATGTATCTTTATTTTTCTGTTAATAATAGTAGTAGCAGTATTAGCATAAATTTTACTAAATATAAAAATAATAATAGTAAAAAAACATGAATACAATAGAACTCATGTCTTATCGGCCTTGATAATGACGACTTCCGGTTTTGTCG
Source organism: Triops cancriformis (assembly GCA_020615345.1). NCBI lineage: Eukaryota > Metazoa > Arthropoda > Branchiopoda > Notostraca > Triopsidae > Triops > Triops cancriformis. The sequence goes on along the minus strand of JAHZNP010000400.1, from coordinate 47,269 downwards.
ACCACAGTGACATTACTTTCTTCTCGCGTGCAGTGTGTTTTTATGTTGCATGCGTTCAGAATTCAGCCTTCATCACGTTACAAACTTATGGCACACTGGTCTCGTAGAAATAACGAATTGTACAGCCAGTCTGTTGTAATTTAATTCATTTTTCTATTACTTATTGGCACGCCGTAGTAGAAATTTCTAGAATACTCCTAATACTTAGCACCTGCATAGTTTTTTGCAATCAAGTTCTTTATAATACATGAAAATTGTTCCTACTACTGCTGGTTAGTAGCAGTGTTGTGTAATTATTACAAGTAATGGTAATTTGTAATGCCAATTACTTTTCTTAAAGTAATTGTAATGTACTCGTTAAATTTTTCGCTCTGTAGAAATGTAATGTAATGTACTCATTACATTTTACTCTATCTAAAATTGTAATGCAATTTACTAGTAAATTTAAAAAGGCCAAATAACATTACAATTACAATTACTTTGGTTTCTTAGAGAAAAATAGAAAACCTGTAAAGAAAGGAGGAAGGGGAAGAACTTGTGCTTTGGAACTTCGCTGCTTTAGATCGACTAGAGGGTGTTGTGAAGGGAGGGTATTGTGAAATGGCTTCCAGTATGTAAAGTGTGAAGTACTCATTTGACATTAAAAATTGATTTGTAATTAATCTACTATCCTTTTCTTAACAGCTCGTGCAAGTAGACTTACTTTACATTTCGTATTGTTAAAAATTTGGAAAATTGGAACAGTTTTCAACGTAAAAAAATTAACCGAAAGTAATGGCAAAGTAATGCATTTCTTTACAAATGTAATTGTAATGTAACGATTATTTTCGTTATTCACGTGTAACTGTAATGTAATAGTAAATTTTAAATAAAAAGTAATTGTAATGTAATAATATTTATTTTTTGACAAATTACACAACACTGGTTAGTAGTAGTAGATTTTTTGGGTACCAGCACAGTTGTATCCGTTCTGATGATGTTACTTTGAAATAAATCAATAATAACGTACAATAATATTAAATACTACATAATAATAAGTTATGTAAAAAATAAGCGGTAAATAAAAGATGCCACATTTCTCCTAAACGTCGGAAAAAAACTCCGGTCCCTTCAATTTCGTCTTAACCGGTTTTCGCTGTACCTATCTACACCTTACATGTCTATATTTTCGATTCGATTTTCGAAACATAGTTACAATTTTATGCGCTTTTTTGGTTATCCGGCGTACAGTCCATTCCCGTACCTGACAGAAAAGACAGCCTCTATAGAGGCTGTATACTGCACAGTATACTGCACAGATACTTAGCGCACTAGAGTTTATTAACATATTTCTACTATTAGACATTACCAGTCGGTATCGTTAATTTTTCGTACCATCAACACATTAGTGGACAAATTTGGAGTTCTATTGTTGTATTCTAAGGACTGTTGCAGACACGAGCCCCATTTTACAAACTCCCGCTGCAATAAATCCATTTGTTTTTTTATTGTTCCGTGTACAACAAGATGTAAGATTATATCTGCTTTGTTTATTACTCTTCCGTTTTTTTAAAAAATAGGTAGTCAATACTTTCGTGCTTATCAGCGCAATAGATTGGTAAAAACACAGTAAATTTTTTCCATGCCGGGAAAGGATAGTAGGAACAAGAGAGATGCAGGACGCTATTGAAGATAGGTGATAGGGGGGGGGGGTAAGGATTTGTTGCGGTCTCCACGTGCCGTTATTATTATCCGCCTAATCTGGGATGTTGATGTTTTGGGAACTGTGTTATAGTATTGTTTGAACGTCCGCCTCGGGTTTTTGTTGGGGGGAAGAGCCTTTTGCTGCCATAAAGCCACGTGGCCATGGACAATAGCGCACAATAGGATCCATGTAAAAGGGCGGCGTGCTTGCCCAGGGTCATGGGATCACCCTTGTTGCGCGCGGTGTGTGGCTTTCAGGCCTGTGCCAAAGCGCATTTCACGCCTGTAAATGAGGGATAGTGTATTACGTGCACACTGAGCTTGTAATACAAACTTTTAACGCATTACAACTACCCGTGGGAGACTTTTCCGCTTGGCTCCCAAAGTGTGTGTATATATATACCCAGTGAGTTAAAGAGGGTGGGGGTGTAGGGTGGGGTGAACAGAAAGATATAGGCATGTCAAATGGGGTAAAAAGACTTACAAGTTGGGAGAACCTGCTCGCCCTACTGGGGTTAGCAATAAACCCGTGTTCCCTAACCATAAGGGCTGTAGATTAAGTTTTTAAAAGGTTGACTTTTGGCGGTTCAGGGGGTAAGGGGAGTGAAACAAGGTGATTTTTTGTTGTCTTCCTCTTTTAATTGAAGAACTAATTGTCAATGACACGCTAAAGTGGGGGAACTTGGAAGCGCGTGAAAATAATCCACACTTTTTTTTTGGGGGGGGGGTAGGAGGGTAAAGTGAGGGTTTTCTCTTTGAGCTCGTAACCCTCCGTGCGGAGGGTGCGAAAAAGGTGAGGTGACACATTTTGAGCGTGGGCGGGTGCAAGGCTGAGCTTCGATTGAAGGAAGACCTAGTGTTAGCTTGTTTAAATGCTAATGAAGTCGTCGCGAAGCAAAAGACCCCACACACGGCGAGCTGACGACGTTGTTCGCCGCCGTACATCCGACTCATTATAAAGACAAGATCCACGCGACAAGAATGGTGAGAGATCTGACGACAATATCCTAATGTAAGACTACAGGAGGGGCTTTCTCGCGTACCTTAGCCCCTTGACAGACGTCTCCCCCCTCCGTCGCTTAGCTTTTGTGGAAAAGGTGGTCATTTTACGTGAGAAGTGAGCGGAAAAGACCGTTGACTCCTTCTCATTGTGTGCGGCTTATTGAAAGTTGCGGAAATGAGGGATATTCTGGCGTATATTGCCTTGCTAACGGACCGTATGATATTATCCGTTAATTGCTATTAAACGTGCAGTTAGAATTGCTTTTTTCTGGGACATTAGGTATGTAATTGTCAAATGACTGGAAGCCCTGGCAAAATAAAATTCAAAGAAAGAAAAGAGAACGCTGCATCCTGCCGTAGGTTGTTCCACAGTATTGGATGTGTGGTAAATGTACCAGGTGAATTCGATGGCAAATTAAGAGGCAGCAATGTAGGGTCACGAAAGTTTTTCATTACTGCACTCCATTTTTTGTGTAACGCTGATTAATGCAAAGTGTTCGAATTCCGTACTTACTACGGCAGTTGGGAGTTAAATGCTACTTTGTACCGGTATTGGTAACAAGAATTTTCAGGAGGCCTTGCATTTAAAGAGCTGGCAAGTTTTTTTTTAGACGAGAGATAGTAATCGAGTTTTAATTAGCTTCTTACGTAACGAAATGTGGCTGATGAGCGGTCGAGAACCTTTTCAATACGGACTGTTGTTTCCAGGTGTCCCAGTTCAGTTTACTTTGTTAAAAAATAGAAATTCACATTCCGAGTTGTTGGCAATAATTCAAGCTAATTGATCGGTGAAAGCTGAGGTCAGGGGGTAAAAATACGGTGGTTATTTATTCAAACTATAAAGCAAGCCTGCCACGTGAATTTACCAATGTCGTTTGGAAATTAACCAATCAGTTTACGCAGGTGTATCGCATGTATGCAATTTAGTAACCCCCCGTGAAGTGTTTTTTTTATGTCGATCAACACAATTGACTCAATGCACTTTTAAACACCGTTGAAGGTCCAGCAACGAGGATGCACACGTCATATTTACTCTATCTTTTGTTTCTTTTAATTTATTATATTTTATGTGTACGCGATACTCATGAGGTTTATTTTTCATTATTCTCGTTATTATTAGTATTATTTATATGTAATATATTGTTGTTTATTATTGTTTCTATTTTTATTATTTATAATGTATTATTTGTCAGTTTCGTTAATTGTACGTACATTTAAGCGGTATCGTACGAGTCATGGTCGTACTTAAAATTTCTGTTCGGGAGTGGGGGGCTAATATGTAATTTTTGGGGACATTTGGGCATTCTCGTCACTGAAACCTCTTGGGTACGTCGGTGAGGGGTGATACTCGTACTATTTTGTGGTTTGTTTTGAAGCCTGGTAGTCGTTTTATTGTAAGAATTTCATCACCGAGTATGTAAACGTTTTTACAGGAAGGAAGATTTTAGGTTCAGTAAGGAAATTCTCTGGGTTAAAATGCATTTTCAAATTGGCTAAAGTATTGTGACTTTCATACACGAAGAAACTCAGCAATATGTATTATTACTATTATAATTAACAGTGTATTGTTGTTATTGTTATTATTATATTATTATTATTGTTATTATTATTATTATTATTATTATTATTATTATTATTATTATGACTAATAATATTTATCTATTCATTTTTTTGTCGATTTATTATTTTTGAATATATTTACCCGTGCTGGAGGCCTTTTGACTTGGCTGGTATCAGTGGTTCTCTCCATAGGTGCGAAAACTCAATCTACGTGCCATGCATAATGGCGTGCGAGCATTTTTCGCCCCATCAAGATATGAAGATAGATTCCCATTCCGCCAGCAACCACAACAAGGTTAGGTCTCGGTCATGTGTATTGTTAAATGAAGTTGAAAAGCGATTGTGTCTGGCAGGGGAATCGATGATAAAGTTAACGTTTCCCAACGTCTAAATGGTTTCAGGTTCATAATCTTTTTTTCCCTTTTTTTTCTTTTCTTTTTTTCTTTTCCTTATGGGGTCCGCTGAACTGGCATAGCGACTTAATGATAGCTTTGATTGCAATCTGTTATCCGACATTTTTACACCTCTAATCATAATAAAAAAGGTGGGATAGCCCATGGCTATTGGCACGTCTTGGGCTGGTTACGGAGTTAGAGCTATAAACGATATTCATTTTATGCCCCCACAGCTTTTTGGCGCAGAGCGGGGCGCCGGTTATCGAAAGAGATAAATTGTCAGCAGGGAGGCGTCAAGTGGATAGGAATAAAAGGGCCAGCGATATTTTTGTTCACCTTTTTCTTCAAAGCACTTCATGTGGTCGCCCCCCTTTATCCCCACCTCCTTCCAAAGCATATCTATTGTGTACACTTTGGAAGGACATATGTGGAGGAAAATCTCTCCAAGATCTTCGCTGCCACCCTCTTATATTCTCTTATGACCAGTGCGAGAGTAGGGAACAACTTACTCCAAGACTCATCCTAGTAAAATATTCGATTCAAGGGAATTTCACGGCACTGCGTAAGCGTGCAACTCAAGTAAATCTTATGTTGTTTTTTTTACAAAATGTGAGTATCTGCAGCATGGGTGAAACGCAAAAAATAGTAAATCAAGTGCTGCGAATTTTAAATCCGTTTATCTAGAGGTATTTTCGAATTTTCTATTTATTTTTACTTCTATTACTTAAGCAGCCCTGCAGGGAACTCCATGCTTTCCGAGAATGAGAAATCCATTTGTTAATGTAGGGATGTATTATATCAACCTACGGCTCGTATGCTGGGTCCGATTCGCAAGCTCACATTATCCGGCTAGCGATACTCGAACAAAGAAATATTGTACATATAATGTGATATGGAAACACGTCCTAGGACAAAACTGCTGAAAAATCCCGCTATTATAAATGTTGGCTACGAATTCCCCAGAATCTAAATTACTAATAATAGTTATCAATGGCTGATATTCATTTTATTAGTGAATTAATAAATCTAGTAGTTCAGTGAATTAATCCGGCCCGCGCGGTGAAAAAACTGCGGAACCTCCTTTTACGCGGTGAGGCATTTGCAAGAGAACCCGCGACCGTTTCCAAGAGTATTCATTCTTGCTTGGACTTGAATACCGCGTGTATATAAGCGCTTGCGAAAAACGTTCGATCGCTTGCCAGTGGTCGTGCTCTACCTACACGGCACTTGGCGTGAGCCGTCCGCCTTCTCGCGCTACACTCGCGCCGGGCTCATAGCTTTCTCAATTGCGCAATTCATTGTAACCCCAAGTGGAGTTCAGTTAAATTTTATGTGATATTTGTTTGTATATTCTAATGCAATTTTTGTACAAACGGATGATAGCAACGATCGTAAGTCTACTCGGGTCAAATTCAGTTACTAAAAAGAAAACAAGTGCCGCGTAGTTAGAATACGACCATTGGCGAGCGATTTTGTGGCTGGGAAGACTTGAGAGCCTGATGAGTGCACTAAGATCTCAGTTTCTAGCACTGTGACGTCACAGCACGGAGTTGAATGTCTCGGTCCAACTCCCAGCATTGTTAAAGAAGTGGTGCAAAAGTTGCACTGTAGTGAACTAGCTCAGTACACAATGTTCCCAGCTTTACGCACTCAGTGCAAGGGCACTGAACACTAGAATACGAGTGGAAGACGCTAGCGGCATTTAGTGCCCAAACGCTCTTAGCATAGCCAGTGAAGTAGCTCCAGCCAAGGAAAACATTCATTGTTAGCCAATTTGGTCTGCCTCGACCCAAACTGTTCGCCCGAGTCCGCCGCTACAAGGCATACAGTGTATAATGTATTGTGCAGTGCATATCATGCATAACGATGGTTACGGCAAGTGCTAAGGTCTTAGTACTTGGACACAACAAGACACCTTTTCTCTTTTCTTCTTGGCGAGCTCTGACTTGCCATGATAAAGACATTAGTTGAACTGCTTCGCGCCTGTCTTGACAGCTAATGGGCGCGAGCACCGTGCAGTGCCCATCATGACGGACGAGGAAAAATCCCAACTATTTTGACCCACAGCTTCCTACATCACACCCTTAACATGAAACCTTCTAGTCGTTGGGGCCCTTCAGGGCTTTTTAGCATATGCATAGAACGGTTGGGTACCTTATACCTGTGCCCGAAAAAACCCTTTTGGGGCTTCAAAAAGAGGAGGCAGCGCAGGGGTCCCCAGCTCCGGGACTTATAATATGACGTAGAGGCAGAGAAGAGAACTTTTTATTTTTCATTGCTGAAGGTGTGCGCGCAGGGTGATGAATTGGGAGAACCCCATGCCGACATCTTTGTGCTATGCAAATGTTGCACACCTTGGACGTCTCAATTCGCCTAGGTTCCAAAGCGTATAGCTAGAGAAGAGAAGACTAAGGTAATCAGTTGTAACTCCTCCCTGAAAATGTAGTAACCACTAGAAAAAGAAGGGAAGAAAATGAAAAGAAAACGGAAGAAAAAAAGGATTTTAAAGGACTCGACAGTTTGATTAATTTTGTGTGGAATCAGCGCCCGTCAAGTCAAGGCTTGTTTCACGCTTTGCTACCCGAAGCATAAACAATAAAAAGCGAATTTTTCTTTCTTTCTTACTTTTTATTTCTTTATCCTCATATATTTTTCAGAATAAAAATACAAGTAAAATAATAATAGTGTAATTCATCGTCCCTTTTTTTCTTACTTTTCTTTATTTTTTCGGTTTTGTAATAGAGTTAGACGCGTCGATGTATGGACAAGTTCAATGCAAGTTGGACTAATTAGCAATACCAACGGAATATAGAGAATAAGAATAACAAATAGATACGAAATAAAGATATATAAACCAAGACAGTAAAAAGTAGACAAGAAGAACTCAATAAAGAGTAAGAATATCAACCCAGTGAAAATTAGCTAATTTCATAGCTTAGCAGACTATCGAGACAGAAAGTGATAACAAAAGAACAATCATGTACTGCTAAGGAGACTTTCGCCGTCAATCATAGTTACAACAGACAATATCTTTTTACTTTATTAATTTGTTTTATTGTGATTGTCAGTGTCGTTGTCGAATTTTAAATAATTAACATGTATCCCATAATTATCTTTTATTTATAATATAGTTATCCTTAGTTAGTTAATTTAGTATTTTAAGGTTTTGGGGTTAGTGTTTTTATTATTGTCTTTGTCCAGTGTTTGTTATTAAGAACAGAGGAACGTGTGTGAACACGGTTGGGGTACATTTGGGGGTTTAGCCAGACAAAGAATAATATGAGGATCTGTCGGGGAAATACGAGGCCATTGGTAAAGCATGAAGGGGGGAGGACATATGTGTTGTAATTATCCCGTCACTCGTGCGGTTTTGTGTTGGGTACCAGCCCAAGTTTCCGGTTACTTGGTTTCCTACATTGGTCGCTGTGAATACTATCGTAATGTGGCGATCTCTTGTATAAAGTCCTGACCTGAGGGCTCCCAATGGTGCGTTCAGTTACGCTCACTTCAGGGTGGTTCAGATTTGGGGGTTAATGGGTTATAAGGATTTGAGGAACATTTGGTGGCCTTTTAGGACACCAAAATGGGCCCAACCATCTGTGGCGATCCCAACACCGTGTAACGTTCCGCTGACTACTTGGCGTAAACCAGGTTCCAAGTGACGTTTAAGTGAATTCACATCCGTTTCTTCTTTCCCTTTTTCTTTTCAATTTTCCTTTCCTTGAGTTAGGAATGAATTACACGCGTGGGGCGAATTTTTTTTTCCTCGTCGGCCGTGTTTTTGTAGTTTTAATTTGCGAGCTGAAAAGCGCAGTGTCCACTTTTTTAAATTTAAGACACCAAACGTTGATTATCTCTTTTCATTGGAAGTTTCTTTTACCCGGGGAGTAGTAAAAGGTGAAAAAAAAGAAGGTGGCAAGGAGTCTATGTATAGTTGGCGGCTGGGAGTTGATGAAAAATAATTTATGTGCGGAATTCCAAAGGGGTTCTTTATTTTTCTTTTGTGGTGATGGCATGTTGCGAGGAGTTGTGGGTTGTTAGTGATGCACGTAATGCATAAGCCTAGTGGAATTTATAACTTCATAAGGTGATGGTGGCGGGAGGACGGGAGAATTCATCAACGCTGCGGACGAAGAACGAGGAGAGAAGATTTTCTACCCAGCCGCTGCGAAGTCTCGTTAGCCCTTTCCAGGTGTGAAATCTTTTGGGGGCCGAGTGATTCATACGCAGCTTCCTGTCGTCTTTCACGCCAGGGCTTCTCGCACGAACACCATTGCACGCGCGTTTCACGCGGAGACTTACCAACGGTCCTAGGGACCTGGGCTACTCTCGACTGCCTTGGTCCAAGCATCCTCGCGCCCCTGACTTTCTCACCCACTCGAAAGCTTGGGGCTCGCTTAAACAGAAAGCGGGAGAGCATCCCATCTGGGATGGGGGGAGGGGGGAGGATGTTATTATCCTTGCAAATTTTGTCAAAAGCCTGATGGGATACGTAACAAGGTGCCAAAGTGTTAGGTTTTAGGTCCCCTTTTAAGATGAACGTTCCAAGGGAAGATTTCGTTTAACATTCTCTAGCAGTTAAGGAAGATGTCTTATTCTTTTATGTACAAGGATTTAAGAGCCTAATTGGCAAGTCAATGTCATGTCTTCTCTTTTTTTACACCCCCAACACGCTCTTGTGCTGAAGGATTTTTTTAGTTCCTTTATTTTTATTAGTTTCTCAACGTGCAGGACACCTTGTTGGTTTTCATAGAATGTCACTGCCAATAAAAAAATGAAATGCACGGGGGAGTAAAGGAAGAGGTTTAGAAATATGCGGTTTTTTGACAGTTGCAGCAAGGTTTATGTGTGCGAAGGTCGGAAGATCATTGCAACACACAAGGGCTTTTACATATTCGCTGAATGTTCCCCACCCCTAACAAACCGTGAATCTCCTATCGATACACGTGGCTTTCCCCAAGTGTCGAAAAGAGTTAGGTTTTCGTGTTACGCTAACTTAAGCTAGGATAACTTTACACGGGGGGCAAAGAAGTCAAAGTTATGAACTCTGCAGTACGTTACGTTAGCTTAATACTGTGGAAAGTTGGTTACAACTTGGTTACTATGCGCATGCAATGGTAACGTTACATGGATACCAATACGCAACAATGAATGTGCCACTTTAGCGGGACACGACTTAGCGGCTTGGGTTGAATTTCAGTGTTGGGCACTTGCAGCGCTTCAGACAGCCGTCGTGCAAATTTCGTCTGCGCACTTACTCCAAAGTCGGTGGCTGTTACCGGGCGAGGCGTGTCTCTCTCTCTGAATTTGATTATTGGGGAATTGTACCTAGGTTAATGGGGTTAATCGTGACACGTTGAAAGGAATTCGTGCAAACTAAGCGTTTTGGCTCATTTTTCAAATGTCTTCTGGATATATTTTTTACATCGGTAACAGTTAAAAGGCGTCAATTTAGAGGAATATATTGCTTAACACATTTTTCAAAGAGACAGAATGGTCTGAATAAATGAACACTCGAAGGTGATTCAGTTAAAAACTCCAGGATCTCTTCGATATATAGAAACTACAGTACAAAGATCGATGTAATGGGCCTTAGGATTTAACGGAAACCCCGTTTTACGTAGTCGGTTAGCATTGAGGTTACAGATTGGTTCTTGTCGTTCCGAGGAATTGACAGCCCTGTTTAACAGACACTCCACTAATCCGTTAAGCCGAAAGCAGAGAGTACATTTACAGTACATTTGCTACGTTTCGCCCTTTCCTAAAGGGTAACGAGAAGAAGCATTGAAGCTAGGATAAGTCTGGACCCAAATGTGTCAGTGTATGTGCAAATGTAGGAGCCAAATGAACTGTGTAACAGCTAGGGTAAACGCAAGGGCAACCTCAAGGTTGCGTTGGAGGAGGTTAGCGTAAATAGATAAATGTGTAAGTGTTCAGAAACAGAAGAAAATGTGTAGGCAAAATAGAGTTAAGTCATGAAATATTTTGCAAGACAAATGGCGTTATAATATAGTATCTGTCGTTTTCCGGAAAATGCATTAGTGTTGAATTTGCTTAAATTGAGAGCTGTACTTTATGTTAAACAGTTTTCACCGAATGCGGTAAATTTCAGCCCTAGCTTACCCCCCCCCCCCAAAAAAAAAGGAAAAATATCGATAGTAGCTACAATGACAGTTGTTTCAACTTGTTTTGCTCCATAGTGTCCATACCAAGCTTGGTGGTCAGTTCGGTGAATGGTGAAATTACAACAATGAAATCTACTTAGCGGCGCTGCCTTGCGTTCTGGCGACCAGGATATTCCGAGCGTCCGAGCATTCACTGGACACAGTGCGGGTGCTTCACCAAAAGTTGGCTGCACAAAATGCGGGTGCCATGTAAACGTCACTTCGATAGAATTCGCACACAGTTTTGTTCAACAGTCACTGAACACATTGTAAACTAGCCATTTGCGCTACAGTGATGCAGAATGCGTTGAAACCATGCTAGTATTTGCGAAATTCTGCTTATAAAATTTGAGCGCGCGGTTGCCGTGTTACAGGTGACAGTCACAAGCGGAACAAACTTGAAAAAAGAGCCGCTTGTTCCACTTGCTCGTTTTGCAACTTTATGAGAGCGTTCCCAACAGTTCCTGGTATAATTGAAACCTCAGGAAAGTTTTACTAGCGGTACCGTGTCCTTTGAAATAAACCAAGAATTAATCTTAAAGGTTAATTTAGAAATAAATTAATAATGTTTTAAGATTAGCTATGTGTAATCAAGCTCACAAAAAAATTACAATTGTGAACAAACTTTTCGTGAACACAGTATTTACGGAGACCAGTATTATACTGCGCCGGTATGACACTGTTATACCTGTAAATACTTCCGTAAATTGATGTATTCCTTAACACTTGATAATTGAGTTAAACGGCCAGCAGAATATTTGTTTAAAGGTGCGAATTTGACTTTTCAGGGAAAGAAGGCTGGGTGGGTTAAAGTAGGCTACCAAACTATCGCAGTGTCGATTTAAAGAAGAATTGGTCATTTCTTTATGATTCGGAGACGGTTTTTCATCCTCGTAACTTTACGTCGTTAAGGTCTCATTTGGCATTCCGTTGGTACGCTACACGTCCTTTTTCATCGCACCGGTGTTGTGGCAAAGCCCGAAAAGTGATGAAAAGGGACAAAAGGCAAGAAAAGACGGGAACTTTCTACTCCTTATCTAGGACTAAGGTCAATTTGACCTAACCTAATCCTTCATTGTCCACCGGCTCAGCAGGCTAAGACACACACTAAGCATCCGCTATTTGCCTGAATATTGTTATTTCTCGTGCCGAGCAGCTCAGGGCAATGATTTATCTTATCTAATAGGCTTTTTTTGGCTGCAAGGAAGGGAAAATCATTGCCTTCCATTGTTGCAGTTCATGAAATTACTTTACACAAGTCAAGGGCCTCACAACTTTTTGCAGTCATTACTAAACGTGTCATCACGTTGGAAAGGAAAAGAAACACGGATGTATTTGACTTTGTAGGAATACATAGTCATTTCATTGTTGGCAGGGGCAACCCTGTAGGTCTATCAGGCCATAAAAGAAGAAAAAAACTTTAATTTCCCTCCACCGGAAACTTTTTTTTTCTAGGGAAATGCGCAAGCTTCTGCTTATTTCCTTCTCTTAATTTTCGTCTGTGTGTCTTTCTCTGGCTCCCGCCTTTTCTAATTGGCGGAGGAACCCAAGATGCCAGAAATGAAACGCCCTGCGGGGAGTTGGCCCCAGCCATATGTTTATTAAGTGGGAGTTAATTTCGTAGGCATGTGAAAACACGAAGATGGGGGGGGAAAGAGGGAGTAGAAACCCTCAAGAAAAAGAGATTATTAGGGCTTCGCGTTCCGGGGGCTCCCTGCTAATTAACTGGCTCTGTTTGAGTGGGGTCTAATGACACGGTCCTGTCACAATTCATTGGTGTCTTGCCCTAACCCACCCCACGAGAACCCCCCTTCCAAAACCCTAGCAACCCAAGCCAGCAAAAGCCTTGGCTCCAGCGAATCCTTAATTATCTCAATCAAGACATTCGATTTATTTCCATGTCTTCCCATTTCAAAAGCGAACATTTCAGCATCGTGGAAAATGTACCTTTAAAATAAACAAAAAATAAAAATGAAAAAGAGATAAGATTTTTCGTGGTGCTTGAAGCATGATGCGTTGATTGGAAGTCAAGCTGATTTTTTTTTCCTTTAGCTTGTTTCACAAAAGCTGTTTCCATTTCGATAATGGATGGTAGACTCGTTGGTAAACGCGCTCGTTCTTGTTTGTTCTCGTTCCGTTGGCGTGATAAAGCCATTAAAGCCCGAGAAACAAGCCATCAAGACGCCCGAAACTTGATTGTCCCATTTAGGTACTCAACATTGAGAGATTTGTTCTATCGGTCTTACGTTTAACGATACAACGTCACGAAACAGTTTTTGATGGCGGGAAGGATTTGTTCCTTGTTTGTAAGTATTCTTGCGTAGCAAACGGTTCCCCTCAACTCGTAAAACTCACTTACACATAATAGACCTTACGTACCCTCAGGGCAGTGCAGTTTTCAACGGCTTACGAAGTTGGTGTCATTTTGCAAGGTTTCAACAGTGAGTGTGAACTCCAAGACAAGACCCTTGTTCAACAATGAAAGGACATGGCAGTCAATGAGGAATTACTGCATGTAAGTTACAAAAGACGCTAAGGAATTTGAGATGGGCAACAATGATGTCCCTGGTTCCAATGAATTTGCGAACGATGAGAACAAAATTGGAAAAGACTAAAATTGCTTTTGGGAACTGCAGCCATGAATTTGATTTGCAACAATGAATTTCAAATTGCGACAATGAATTTCAAATTGCAACAATGAATTTCAGATTTTCAACAATACATTTGTTTTGCAGCAATGAATTCGGGGTTTGCAACAAAATATCTCAGCAAGGATATATCTCCCAGTGATCAACAATGAATTTGCGAAGGACAACAATGAGTTTCGGAATAGAAACTATTGAATCTGTACACGGTAGCAATAATTCGCGAACGATTGCAATGAATTTGTTGAAATGACAACAATGACCTAGTAAGGACAACAAAGAACTTTCGGAAGAGCCGCAATGCATTTAGGAACGGCGATGAATAGGGGAATGGCCGTAATGAATTTGGAAATAGCAGCAATGAATCTGCCAGTGATAACCATGTATGTGGGAATGGCAACAATGAGTTGGTGGGAGTAAAAGCAATGAATGGGTGAAAAAAAGGGCCAAGAGATGGTTTTTATTCCATTTCCTTGGGTATACCGATTGGTGTTTTATCGCCTTTGTGGCCGTGGTCGTGTCGTTTCTGCATATGGTGATGGCTGTTGGCATGGCGCGGTGCAATTCAGTGAGCAGATTTGCCTGACGGCCATTCTATAGCGTCTAGCCTAGGCCTCGTACTAGTGGAGATTATTGATGCCAGGGTGCTCTTTGACAGTTTCCGCTTTCTCTATGTCGGCTCATCCACCGCCGCATGCAAAGGTGCTGGACTGTGAAAATTAACATGTCAACTTTGATTTATGTCCAGCCCTTGTCTTATATTATATATATATAGATATCCTATACACACCAAAACCCCCCAGCCACCTTGCAACTTGGCTTTTTAGGGCTCTTCTCCCCCTCTCCTCCCCACGTCTACAACATGATCAGAAATAAGAGGGACTTGCTGACCAATGAGCGAGGCAGGTTGACTATGAAAGCAAAAACGATTTTTCTTCCGAGGATGGTAAAGGAAAAAGGGGGAGTGGGGGGGCGCAGGACTGTAGATCATACTAGCCGAGCTGACCATAAACTATAGGTAGCCAAGTGGGGAATAGATTAAGATAGAAAACTAGGTAGAAATATACTGTTTACAAGCAGCTGCCCTTGGAGGCGAAAAACCGGGGGGCGGGGCTTGTACCTGCCCCAACGACTCCGCCGAAAAGGAAAAGAGCCCTCTAGGAACATGCTCCAAGCTTTAGGTAAAGGATGCGTGTGTAGCATGCGCACATTGTTTTCTGATAGTTTGGTGGGACGAAACGAAAGAGGTTTGAGAAAAAAGTATGGGTTCGGACGAACTTTTCCGTTTGCCGTGAGGTAAAAAACGCCAATGCGATGTTTTTCTTTGTTGCCCATGTGCAAAAGGGGGCGGACAGTTCGGAGAAGCCAAATTAAAGCTTGAGTGAATCTTTAAAGGAGCTTAATCGTTGTTTGCTAGAGCTCCTTACCTTTTCACATATTCATGGATGTGAAAACACATCCTCAAATACACATATTCAGATACACATCCTCATATAAGGCGTTGGACATTAGAATTCAATACTGGATTGTATTGAGCGGCAGTTTTATAGCGGGTAGTGTGTTTTATTGGATTTTTTTATGGGGGGAGGTTAGCCATTTCTGACAATGACTCAATCAGTCAAAAGTTGCAGCTTAACCTCCCATATGGGAGGGAGCGCTACAACTTCTCTGTTAGGTCGTGTATCCATAGCAAGGGTAATTAGGTTACAACAATGGACACTTTTAAAGTCCTATTGTAAAGCGCTTTGGGTTTTTGAACATTGTATAGACGACACTCACATACACAACAGACAATAAAGAAAAAGAGGGAATTAAAGAAGGAGGGTGGGGGGAGTTGTTGGCTGTCGTGCAGTTTGGAGAGCATCGTTTTTTGTACTCCGTTGCCCTTTTCCATTTCCTGGCCCGCCGAATTCAATGACTTTCCATCGGTGCGATGACTGCTAGCCATGATGGATGATGTTGGTGGATGGCATCGGCGCCCGGCCCGCTCCCGCGACGTCACCGCTGCTGGGAAGTTTTAAGTTTGAGTTTCTATAGCTATCCCAATGCATTTCCCTCTTCTCAATATCATCTTTTCAGGACCTTTTGACCATTCATGTGTGCAAATCGAACTGAACTGAGGACAGGGAATGAAAAAGGAGTGAGAAGCGACGTGGTGTTGTTCTGTGGAGCGACAACAATTGCGTCAGAAGCTTCGGACTAGGTTAGAGCGAGGAGTAACACATATCGAAACGTCCTCGGAATTGTCTTACGTTAATGTGGATAGGATTAGATAGGTACTTCAGGATTTTTTAAAATCAGTATTTAGTGAATATGTTTTAATTAATTTAAAATCTAGACTTGTGTCTATTTTCCTTTGTGAAAGCGATGAAAATGGTCCCGGCATTCATTGCCATTTCAGAGAAGAAATAATTTACAAAGGTCGCAGCTCGTCGAGAAGAAACATCAATGAAATATCGTTGTTTATCCATGAAGATGTCATTGAAAGCTCATGTAATCATTTCGTGACGGATTTTATGCAATAACGAGTGTGGTTTCATAGTAATACAATATAAATATTCATTATTAGCTAATAAAAGAAAAGTATGACAGCTTCCGTGAGCTTTAGGATCGTGTACACCTCTTAACTCACTGTACAAACTCCCGCTTATCGTAGCTATGTGACAATTTAATTGTAAAAGGTAGTTTAATTCTTGATTATTTTCCATATATTTTATCATTTTTTGGATATAATAATACAATAGGTGAATTATATAAAAAATACCACATGCGCGCCGAAACACTACATAACTACGCGATCGGTCGTAATTAACTTCACTGTTCCAAAGTCCAGATAGGAACACAACAAAATCAAATTACGTCCACGTACGTAGGCTGAACCTACTTACGTCATTATAATTGGATATAACTCCCTAAAAATGCGTAGGAAATGAAATAGGCCAAGTGCGGTGTGTTCGTGAAATGTATTCAAAAGAAGCTGCAGTGTTGGCAGTTACAATTTCCATTTAATTGCTTTCCGGTGAAACCACTTGTGAAAGTACCAATTGAGTTCCCATGAAATAGGCCTCGACATCGCAAGAAATAATTGTTTAATGTTTAGGAACTTGCGCTGTACTCTCGACGAAACTCCTTTGTTGCAAACAAAGAATGTTCACGAACTCGCGCTTTGCGAACAAGACAGCTATATTCGTTGTTGCCAAGAAATAACTGTTCCGTAGCTACTTAATAAATCACGAGATAGAAGCATTAATTATCGCTAACAAGGAATGTTCCTATAGCCACGTAAGTCGACAAGCCACGTAAAAAAGAAATTGTAAATTTACAATTGCAGCAAAAAATTATAAGAACTTTGTTGTAAAAATACTTTTAAAATGTTTTTCTACCACAAATTCGTGTTTAAAAAATCAGTTTGTAAGTATTTTTACAGTGAAGTCCTTGTAATTTTTTGCTGCACAACGAATCATTGTAAATGCACAAAATAATTTTTACAGTGTAGAATCGAACTTTCCTTGTTACAAGTTAACTTGGAAGCCGCATCTAAACCCCTGTTATGGTGCATTTTTAGGTTAACATAGCATTTTACCGGTTAATTTGACCGCCAACAAATTAAATTTTCGTGAATTTGAAATTGAATAAATTGAATGTCTCGTAACGTTTACCGTGGCTAGACCTTCTGATTTTTGTACACTTCACTGTACTCTGCTATTACGTTGTACTCTGGGCGCTTAACTGTTCTAACAGGCGAAACCTACGCAGGTTATTCAATTTAAAATTATTACTTTTTAAAGGACACCTGGGCGTGTTTGAGTTCGTCATACTTCTGCAGCGGACGTCCAGGTCTACACGCAGTCACTGTCTTTGAATTCTTAGTACATATCGGCACTAAAGAAGCTTATAATACAATACATTCATTAAGGTAGTTGACATACGCAAATGTGCACAATCTTTGGTACTATACCAAAACTTGAATTTACACGCAATTCGAGTGTTTAGTGTAACTCGTAAAATTTGAGGGGTTATACCTGCGAAAGGAAACCTTGCGAAAGGAAATCCTGCAACAAGGAAGTGTCCTAATCAACTGGTCTTGTAAAAGGTCCTTATAAACAGTGAAATATCGCTTCATTTCTCACAACCAACAACTTTAGCACGCCAGTTAGATGCAATTTAGTTTCAACATTGTGTCCAAGCGTAACAAGGTACTTAAGCCCCCCCCCCCGACCCCTCCCGGTCCAGCAGATGGTCAGTTTACACACTCGATTGCGAGGACCACAGAAGAAAACGTAGGTCTATACTCACATAAACACCAGCAAGCAAGTAGGATAGGAACAACGGATAGAGAACGTAATCTTTTCAGCTTTTCCTAGCTTTTTATTAGGCTCTTAATGAAGATACAAAGTCGGCTAATATAGTCAGCACCATCGGTTTATTGTTCTTTGCCAGCCATACAATTAAGGTCCCTTATTTTTCCATTGTGAACAGGAAACGTCCGGGTTTGAAGGGGTTACGGCGAGCTTAAACGAGCCAGAGCTTTTCTCAACGTTCTGTTCGTTGGTAGTCACCGCAAAACGGGAGCTTGACATGAATAAAAAGAGCACAGTGATTATCAAAGAAATGAAGGTCTCATGCTTTTATAGTTTCTAACAAAAAGTAGTGCTCTCTACTTCGGAAGAAGCGCTGAGTGCTAATTATACCAAAGCGTAAAGGAAACCCCACATTCATACCCCAAGACAAAAATACTCACTGGGACTGGCTTATTCAAGCTCTATAATCCTAATCGCATTATTTATACTACTTTAGCCCCCGAAAAAAAGCCGTAATAGCATATTAGCAATGTTGACTGGCATTTACCGACTCACGAAGTAATAAAAATACCCCCCATTAGCTGTAATTATCTTGTTTCTCAGGGTGTACACCTACATATTCCACGGCCACGATGATAGATATAAGGAGACAGCGATAAACAAGACCTCCACTTTTTACGCTGATGGGAACAAGTCGCCAAAGTTAGACGCGGCCCGTCTCTTTTAACAGATGCTGTAAAAGTGCGCCGCCATTTTCCCCCCTCTGCCATTGAATTACGCGCATTTGAGGGGCATAATGAGGTGGCAAGACGAACTAGACCACCCGTCGTGCTTTATCTCTGGGCATTTCGCATGTGCAAGCACTTAAAAGTGATGTGTAACACCGTAAAAAGTCCGAGCAATGCCATTTGCACGGTAGAGACCCCCAAAAAGAGTGTTAGAACGTTGGCTCAACCGCCACCCAAACCTATACTGGAAAGCTTTAACACGTACACACACCAGTCCACACACATACAGAAGGCAAAGGAAGTCGAGTAGGAGCGAGGACGAAATTTTTCGCACGGTGGGGGGAGAGCTACCCAAAGGGAGCGTATCTTCCCGCCGAGAAAATGGGAACAAGTGTTGTGTGTGAGTGCTGGGGACTCGCTTGAATCCAGAGTGGTCATTTGTTTTTATGGGGCCAAGGCGTTGACCAAAGTGAGACAAAGTGGCCATCGTGTCCCCAAATCCAATTTCGAGGGCTCGGACTTGGTCAGCCTCGTAATCGCTCCCATAAGACATTCTGGGGAGGTCTCAACAACCAGGTTAAAGGTCGCACTGACCTTTCGGCTTTCGCAGGCTTTTTCCTTTTAACAATGTTTTGTAAGTTTATTTTTTTTGAGGGCGTTGTATTCCCTTTTCGTCAAGGTAAAAGACGGCGAAAGAGTGCACTGCAAAGTAAAAGTCAAGTATGCAAAAATAGTTTCCCAAGGAGGCGGGGTTAAGAGAAAAACCAGGGGGAGGGGTAAAAGGAGGGGGCAGGAGCGATAAGGCCAGCCAGATTCATTGATATGCAAATGCTATCACTGAAGTCGGTGATCGAATCAAAAGCCATGGCTTATACGGTGTAATGTAGAGATAAGGGAGGAAAGCGAATTTGAGGTAGGGTTTAGCACCACCCTCCTCTTTTTCGCTCTCTCTCTCTCTCGCTCGGGCAGACAATTCCCAGAGATGACTTTGGGGTCCTGAGTGGAATACTTTCATTGAGCAGTGGTTGTTAACCCCTTGTTAATAATGCGGAAGCTTACAGGAGATCAACACACCCTTGGATTGTCTTGTCGGGGAGGCGGGATGAATCTTAGGATGCTTTATCGGGTGTGAGACCGCCCACCTTTGAGAATTTTCGGCTGATGAATGTTGTGATATTAGGTGATGATACTATGATGAAGCAAAGTTTCGTGGGAAACTTGAGTGTGAGACTGGTACACGGTGGCGCAACACTCGTGGTATATATTGACCTATAGCATGATTATAATTTATAATTACTAAAAAAAACTAGATAGTTTTGTCAAATTTTTTTGAAATATCATTTTATGCAGGTGGCCGTTAATTGAGTAAGTATTATTTTAATTAGCAAGGAAAGTGACTGTTGTACTATGAAGCAGTACTTGTTATTGCATAAATAGCTGATTACGCTATTCATAAGAAGTATGTGCACTTCAGTCAATGTAATTTCATTGTGTCTAAAGTAGAGACTTTTCATTGATTTTTCTGACAAGCAATGAGTAATTTCTTACAAGGAATGGGCAAAATCATCACTAAACTTTCTAAAATTCAAGATTACTTTGATGAGACTCTTTTTGTGCGTTGATCTTATTGGGCTTCGTTATGAGCAAATAAAGTACGTCGTACTTGAAAAGTGTTGCACGCTGTACTTGAAAAATGGCTTGGTTAGCTCTTGTTTGAGCATGTTTTGTAGTTGAAATACATTTTTGGTACAGAGTGTAAGTTAGAGAAGGTTGACGTAAAATAAGAGTGAGATTTAATAGTAGGTATTTACCAAAAAGCGTACATGAGGCACAATCTTGATTGAACGTGATCATGAAGGACGCCCTCAAGCTTGCAGACTGCCAACAAAGAAAAATGTATGGAATGCTTCTTTCGGTCTTGGTCAATGCGTTAGCAATGTAAACATGCACGTGAGAGGTCGCTTCATCATTTTATAACGAATGGCAATGAAAGTTTGTATTAGCATAGGATACGTATCGATTTGGGATACAGTATGTAACTGTGAATGTAACTCTGACAGCAATGTCACGTAGCAAAATTACCTAGTGCCCCAATGTGCCAAGCAGCTCAGTGGCGTTTCATTGTTGGATACCTATAGTAGCGTCGGTAAATCTTGGAATAGCCCAACTTGCGATTCTCTGCTGTCACTGCACACATATTTAAAACTTTAAAAAGTTTACGCTGCAGCCATATATAGTAATCCTTCCAGGACCCTACGGAGAAAACGCTTAGGTCCCTACCAGGGACCTGTAGTATTTTATCGACTGTAACTGCGCCATACACGTCGTGTGTGTCTTTGATGGTATTATTAGGTACGGTACAGGAATACGTAAATACTGTGCAAGAAAATTTTGATCAGCATGAGTTAAAAAGCTTGCAGACTACGCAGAATGTAAGCCAAGGTAACGATAAATTCCGTTGCACGACAGAATGTTTGATGCGTAGAGGTCACGGGAACTTTTCCAAAAGTTTTTCTTGAAAACGATACACAAAGCTATAAAAGCTGTATTGTCTTAACATATACACTCGGTTTTATATTTATTTTATTACAAAACCAACGTATGAACTGTCTATTGATTTTTTTAACATGATATTTCGCATTGTTAATTTTCTTTTACTTCGTTTTATTGTCATTAGTTTTTTATGTATTTGTTATGTATTTTCTCATTTATTTATTTAATATTCTGTTTGTTTTATTAGTTCTTTTCTTTTCCTTAACTTTTGTGTTTCTATTCTGTGTATGTTCCAGCGTGAGCAATATATAGTTTACACTTGTTAAACTTTGTGAGGTGGTGTCACTTATGATTATTTTCAAATCATTTTTTTACTTTATTTATCTATTTTTGTACATTTGTTATTTTCTTCCATTTTCTATTTTCAATTTATTTAATATTATCACTTTTATTTTATTTTTTATTAGTTTTCTTTTCCTTTTTAAAATTTCTTTTGGAATCCACTGGTACCCAAAGGATGTTCGTATGTCAAGGAGAGGTAAAAGTCAAGCTGAGATATTTCTCGACATACGTTAGCTACGATTTGCATGATGTAGGTACATCAAGCTAAAGGGAAGTAATTGGCTTTGAAACACAGCACGCGAAGGGACACGGAACTTGAGATGTGATTTATAAATCTCTATTTGCCATGCTTGGCTTGTGGGCTTGTGTAAAGCGCAAAAGGGAAAAGGGTTGTAAGTAGCTTTGATCCTTAATGGCAGTTTGTTTTAGTGAGGTAATGTAATCTGACGCAAAGCGAACATTATCCTTAGTACTCCCAGAATAGGACTTGTGATTGTTGTTAGAGAGTGAGCGAGAGAGACACCAAGCACGCGACGCGAGGCGCTGTGATAAAAGGAGAAAAAGAGACGGAGGATGTTCCCACTAGAAGCCATATAGTCAATATTGAGTGCTGGTGGGGGTTGAGCGAGAGGGTGGTGGTAGGTTGCGGGTGGTAAAAACTGTCCTTAGAGCTGAGGAAAGAAAGCTCGGGCAACAAAAGAGACCCCCCCCCACACACACACACAAAAAGACAAGTTGTAGAGCCTCCGCAGGCACATGACGACATTGTAGAGAGTCCTTGTGATGGCCTTTTGGGGGTGGGAAGTTTTGTTGGTGACATGTGAAGGGGGGTCAAATCCCAGGTCTGCCATCAGGGGCACGACAAGGGACGTGAAAAATCTGGGCCATTCTCTCAGCCGCAAATCGCACTGGGGATTGGGTAGAATGGCTTCTGCTTGGGCATCTTTTTCCGAACAGGGGTGGGAGGGATGCTGAAGAAAGGGAAAAAAAAGATGGGGTAAAATAGATCCTTGACTTGGGTGAGGAGAAGTTTTTGGATCAAGTGAAGCAGGCTTTACGTAATCCTCGCTTTCTAAACACATACACGTGTAATAGTCACAGATATTCTCCTCTCTTACGCGTACGTTATCTGAATGTTGAGTTGCGTTTTAGGATAACAATAAGCAAGCGAAAACTTGTTCCAGGTGCAAAAGCTGGTATAAAAAGTCGTAAACATTTCATTTGCAATCAAGTTTGGACAGGTTGGACGATAAAAATGGCAATGGTCCAGTTTTTTTAGTGTCGAGGGGACTTGAATTCAGCTGGTAAAGGTTCTCACATTTGCCAGGTGAATTTGTTGATCGTTTGCTGGAGAAGCGTGTTTTATTGCCAGATTTGATTGGAAGACCTTTGGTGGCAATAGGAGAACAATAACACTTGTCTGGGAGGGTTTTTGGACTAAAGCCTGTTGAAAACTCGGTGGGGGGAGGAAAGAGTATCGCGGAGGATCGACATGAGGCTGAAAATCCTTTTGGACACCCTCCTTGCTTTTCACCCTCGTTGATCATTGATCCCTATCAGTTTGCCACGTGTCTTGCAAGCAAATGAGCCGCATCTTTCTTCCTTCAACCCCCTCCGAGATTGACCTTAAAGCCTGCCGCATATAATAACACGCCAAACTAGGGCTTAACGTACTCTGGTACAGCGGCGGGAAATACCGCGAGTGTTAATGCCGAGTCCGTGTGACCCTTGAGTGGGGAGAATTAGCGGTTCTTGGCTTGATGTCTCGCGAAAAAGCGCGACACGTTCCTGTTTTAAATACACTGCGTTCGATTATGCCAAAGGTTCCCATTGCGTAAGTGCCTTAATGGTCCTGTGTATAAGCCTTAGCAACAATGAATGTTTCCAACGCAAGGGAAAGCCTCTACTCTGAATTTATACCGCCTTTGTTAACAATGAAAATTCCCTGGTTTGCCGGGCACTTTGCGAATGCGATGCAGGACGCCTTTCACGCAAGTGCCGTGTTTTAAGCATAGGATTACCTTTTTATGTCAATTTCCGTAGGAAGATCGAGCTCGTGTCTGTCAAACAAGAATGGACGCCATGTTGTCGTTGAAATTGACTTAAAGCACGGCGGAAAAGTTGGCCAAGACGTGTGCTTGATTTATTTATCTCGAATATAGCAAGGGCGGCCGTGCTGTATCAAAAAGCTGTCAGATTTCGGCCAGAAGATGAAGTAGAGTGGAAAATTGCAAGATGCAAGTGAGAAGATGATGTACTTAATGATGGTTTGGCGGCACAGGGGATTGATGGAACGGTTGAGGTGGTTTTTGGCGGGCAGGGTAAGGGGTCAGAAGAGTTTTGGCTCCACGCTCTGCGATGAAGACAGTGGCCTGTTTCCAGTTGTTTTCACACCTCTATACATCCGTTCTGATGGGATAATGACAACGATGATGATTGGACGGCTTGATTAATGAAAGCCGGGCATGTTTCATGGGAACGTTTTCATAGAGTTTCTCTTTACATGGTAACAGACTGCCTTATCACACATCGTTATATAGATTGCTGCAATGGTGGCCGCCTTTTTTCCGCCCGATTCGCCATCCCTTGTTGGGAGGAAGGGGGAGTTGCCTGGTTGTATAAATGGTTCGGGTATATGGTACGAACAGACGTGGGGGGGACTAGGTAGACTCGGAACTTGGTTTCACTCCTTCGGAGCTAATCAGTCATGGAATGGGCTATTGCCGACACCCTAGCTTTTGGGGTACGCGGGTAATATAATTTTCTTCAGTAACATTGGCATTGCTAATAAATAGTTTATTGTTAGGAGCTCCATTTTCCCCAAGAACATAAAAAATGGATGAGGATTATGGAATTCTATGCTCAAGCAATTCCCGGGCATTACTCATTCGGTAGTTGATGTAGTGTTTCTTTGGTACGCCCAGAAAAGTTGCCAGTAAAGTACGAAAGGACGTCGTTGTCGAGAAGTACGGAAAAGCGACAAAAGAAGTAGGCGTGGGAAGCACCTGTCCTCGTAGTTTGAAGGTACAAGTCCATTTCCCTTTTCATAGGCCTAATGAAGTGCAAGTTAGAAGGGGCTACTATAGGATCATTTCCTCTCGGGTATTCCGGACTTGTCTCTTTGGCCGAGTACCCATTTGTTATGTGTACTGACCGGTACTGCAGAGCAGTTTGGGGGGTATAGAGGTCATTTCGTTGGGGGAGGAGCCTCGGATAGACCATTCTAAAAACAGCTGACCCCTGTCGAGGCAGCGGAAATATGGGGATTGACAACTTAATTCTGTTTTCCAAAACACTGGCGGGTTAGA
This sequence comes from Triops cancriformis, assembly GCA_020615345.1. NCBI lineage: Eukaryota > Metazoa > Arthropoda > Branchiopoda > Notostraca > Triopsidae > Triops > Triops cancriformis. The sequence continues at coordinate 22,648 of JAHZNP010000400.1, read as the reverse complement.
AGCCCGAAAACGAAAACAAAATTAGCCGTCTGGCAGGTAAAGGGATTGAAATTGTTTTTTATCCGTTCTTAAATAGAGTGATAAAAGGTATGGTGCGACGCAGGGATCCATTCAATAAGGGATTTAAAAGTGTTGGGGGTTTTTATGATTGGTTAAAGGAAATGGGGGTGAAGTAGTAGAATTTGTGAAGGAGCCAAACCGCGTGAAGAAAGGGCGACTGTGTGTTGGACAAGGAGGTGATAATGAGGTGCGATTAAAATATCAGGCAGGTGACAAGCTCAGAGGTCCGTAAAAATGTCGGCTCAAGCAGCACAAGCTGGGCAACGCGGTTTGGCGCCAACGTCGTGATAAAGCATGTTTCATGAGGCCAAAAAGCTTGTGTTTTATATACCTTGCGTGGCGTGAATACGGATTTTAATGAACTTGTCTTGAAAAGAAGGTCCCAAAACGCCTCGCAAGCGCTCCGCTGTTTTGTTTAAGTTATTTTCTTTTCGACTCGCTCTTCTTTTTCCGAAGCCCGGAATTGATTTTTTCCCCTTGGTCATAGTTGGGTGATTATCCGAAACAGTTGGGCCTCCTGTTTATTAAAGCTTTGTGAAAACAAGATGAAACTTGTCTTGACAAAAGGAAAAGAAAATGTCTCAAGTTTAAAAAGCAACGGGTAATAGAGAAGGGCCCGGGAGGGGGAGGAGGGGGGGTTGAACTGGTCCTGAAATGAAGAGAAGGGGATTGAAATTTAAGGGCCAACAGGAACGAAGGGAACAAAAGAAAGATCGACACTAAAAAATGGCAATTCATTAGTTATCGCGGTCGGTCGTGTTGCTCGCGAATGCGGATGCAGTCGCGGATGGTCGTGTTGCTCCGCGGTTTAGATCTTGTTACTTGACTTGTAAGAGCTTTGCATTTGTCTCCCAAGAGCTCCATGAGCGGATGAGTGGCAGATAAATCATACCCCAGAATGAAAGAAAGATACTCATTGCTTTGGAGAGTTGACGTTCAATCTCTTTCTTTTTTTTCTGCTTTGGTGTTTGTTCTCTGGTGCACGTAATTTTTCAATTCGGTTGACACGGACAAGTTTTATGCTTTGAGTCCCAACTATAGTTTATGTTTCTGGGTCTTTTATTTCATTCAAACCTTTTAAAGGAGCAGTTTTGCTCTATGCACCTGAGAAGCTTGTCTGAGTCTCATTTATCGTACTAGCGTTAACGTCGTCCTTGGTTTGTGAGCCTTGGTCTCGAAACTGGCAAAACATAGAGCAAGTACTATTAAATCATGGTTAAATGGTTAAAATACTACAGAACGTGAGAATAACTCAAGAAGAAGTACAATAAACAATATGGCGTGTATTGTGAAGTCCAGTTTAAAAGAGCATTTTGAGAAGATGAATTTCGAATTTTCTGTTTGCTCGAATTCTTCGAATTGCAACTTGCTTGCCATCTATCGTCGGTAGCTGAACTTTAGTCCATGCGGATATTGCGGCAAGATAGTCGTAGAAAATTGATGCCGGCTGCAAAGTTTACATTCTGCCATCTTTACGTTGATGTCACTGCCGAGCAGTAAAAATGTGAACCCTCCTTCCTTGTATTTGCACCTTTTTTGTGCCTAAATCCACGTTTGGGACAAAAGTTAAGTGTCTGTCTTAGAAACGTGTTTAACCCCACCCTTAAAAGCAGCAGTTTAGTTAGATCGGGGCTAAAAGTGGGGCCTATTGTGTTTCTAGTGAAAAATGTGTTTCATCTCCGGTATGAAAAGGCTCTGGAAGCTTATAGGCTTAAAGCCTTTGTGCATTGGCTTCATTCGGTATATCGTCTTTTACTGGAGCGATTATTTTCTTCTCATTATTATTATTATTATTATTATTATTATTATTATTAACTACGGCGTGATCGTAGCTCTTTGGCTGTAAGGGTTCTGTACAAGCAGATTTAATACACTGGATACTGGAGCGACTATACTTACGCTGAATGTCTCACTGAAGTTTAAAAGGCGTTGGCGTATAGCGCTTGTCTCAGCATGCTTTATATATAAGTCTTCGACAAATAGCTGTACGAGCGAGTTGGCCGAGTGGTCTAACGGGTAACGCCGAGATCGTGAGGTCGCAAGTTCGATCCCCGTCGTGGTCTGGTTATTTTATATGAAAAAAATTCCACGCCGTCCTGGGTATATATCCTCATTCCTCTTTCCTTCCTTATCCGAGTTCCTTCCTGGCTCGGTCCCTATCTGTCGTGCTTACACCTATCCAGTATGGAGTACCTAGTGGTTCGGGAAACCGAACCGCGTGGGAAACAGAAGGATAGGAGCGAGCACGAGGGATAGGGACCAGCTAGGGAGGAGCAAGGACGGGAAGGAAGGCGGAGCTCCAGTTTTTCAAGATTTCTGAAGGAGCTCCAGTTTTTCACGATTTTCTGTACCCCTTTGCTCAACATTGTTTCTTATGGAAAATAAACCGGAAAAAGCCTTTCCAGCTCGAAAACGTGACCACGCCCATTTTTTCGAATTTCCACCAATGGGAAGGCAGGATTTTCGGAGGGAGGTCGATATTTTTGCGGGAAATTAAAAAATACGATTTGTTGGGGTGGACATGTATTAAAAAATACCACAAAATACAGCAAAAATAGGTTCCTAAAAATCGGAATTTTGCGTGCAATTTTCGGGGTTTTAGCAAAAGTATTTTCGGAGGTGTTTCGTGTTCAATTAACGCAGATTTTGGACAGAACGCTTAATAAAATGGAAAAAAAAATCGGAGAAAAACCTTTAACTAAAACTTGGGACAGTAAGGATGCTAACGCTTAACACAGTAATCTTCGGATCCAAATTGGCGCTCTGATAACAAAAGGAAGAAACAAGATACAAAAGAGTTGAAAGAATGTAAAAAATAATGCTAATCCAGCGAGACATCAAAACTGCACGAAGGGACAGCGGAACACATACATTTTATTAACATATCATGATTTCGGTATACTGCCCTCTATAAATCAGTTAGAGGTAAACGCTAACACTAAAACTGTCAATCTAAATAGCAATCTTTTACATAAAAACAGAAAAAAACCGATAACTAATAAGCAGATACAACCGAATTCAATTCACGACAGAACCGATGAAATAAAGAATGAAAAACTTGAAGATAAAAGGAAAAAAGAATGACTCAAGTTTAGAAACAAATTTAACTGTCTATTAACATACGAAAATACAAGTCGAGAATGACTAACTCACAGATTCACTCCAAGGAAAAAATCAGCTTTCTTTGGACAAAAGAGATTACCACGTGAGGTATGACGTGGACTACGTGAGATTTATCAGCTGACTGTTCAAACGCATGCTTTCACTTTCTGAAAACAAACAATCATAGTTTTCGTTACTGTAATACAAAAATCTAAATTTTAAATGGGTTACCTAAATGAAACACGCGACATATTGTTAACAGTATTTGTAAATCATCACGAGAACCTAAGCACACAATTCTTGAGTGAAGTTCCTCGAGATTTGCCGATATTTTGCATGAAGAACATGTACGAGAGCACATCGAATAACACATCTTAACGAATAATGTAGTCCAAATCTGCAAGACAGATAATAAAATTAGCAATGTTATTTGCAATTGTGATTCTGAGTTACCGTTAGTACACAAAAGAAACTCCACTCACACCTTAATTGGGTCAATAACTTCCGACACGTGATATACTGCCACTGATGTGCTCATTTGTCATTCAAAATCCAACGGTACCAATAAACTTGGACGTCACTACCACAAAATGGTTGTTGCTCACAATTCCGACTAAGCGGTTGGAGTCAACAATCCTAAGCACACAAAAAATCGAAAACAAAACCATTCAGAATAAACATTCCTTAAGTATCTAGTAGAATGTCTTGTAAAACTTCGTATTCTCTAAAACACGACAAAAAATGTTACCAAACTCACTCAAAAATGCTCAACCGGTCTTGTCGATTTGCGCAAAATAAATCCGCAAACTTAGGGTACCATCACTGGCCAACACATTGACGTCACGAGCTTTTGTTCGACCCATTTGCCAAAGAACATTCTTCACACAAGGCAAACATAAAGAACACAAAAACACCCAGGAACTAAGCTGTCAAATCTGAGAATTAAATTCTAGAAATAAGCTATAAACCTACACTCACAAATTAAATGACAGGCCGAGTTCCCTTCGTCACGTTTCAGAGTTAGCCAACCGAAGCAAAGTCAAGACTGCTACTTTCCACACTGTCGCTCTCAGATGTTCCACGACCAGCGTACTTGGCACTTGGATAAAAGTGGACCACTATTACAAATTTTGTACTCATGACCACGCCAATGTCACCTTGACCTGAGAACAAACGCTTTACTAAAACGATTCGAAAAGGAAGTTCAGAAAGACAAACCCTCACTTACCTAAGTCACACAGAAGTATTTTGGGAAACACCTGAAACTCGATCAGCTCCAGATCAGAGCTGCCAATCAAACAAAAGCCTTCCGGCATATTTGCAACGTAACGCTCTAGTCAAAAGCTTACGGTGTAATGAAATCTGCCGTTCACAAGACTCAATGCACCGCCTATACCAGAGTAAGTTTACTTCCGACAAGAAAAAATTCAACAGTGCAACTAATTTGCACCTCCCTTGATTACATTGTTACATAGAATAGCATACGTCTCGCCAGCACTATAACAAGTATTAATGTTCATTTCAAAACACTGCCACTCAAACTCTTAGCCACGTCCAACCTCTCCAAGGGCACATGGGCGACTAAATTTCAGGAGGACCGAAAATACGCTTCGCAGCACACCTAGTGGCCATTACGTATAGCGCGCGGAATTCGAACAGTACCGAAAGAAAGGCTTTTGGATACAAACGCTAAGTTGCTTCAACGCCGTAGGGTCTTTTTTTATTGACAGCTGCGACTAGCAAATTGTGAATCTTCGCGATTGTTCTTCTGGTGTTCTTTTGGATCGCGTTTGCAGCCGAGTATGTTTTCTAACAAGCCCATTTTGCGCAGCTACCTTGAAAGTGTCAAGTTACCTTGACGTCCTGGTGTGGACAAGCATGTGCAATTTTGGATTTTTCATTCGCTTGCATTGAATGAGTAAGAATGCTAGTTATTCTGCGGACCAGGGTGAACATGCATTTACGCGTTTTACGGACTTAATGCAGTATAGCTGCGGTCTCCAACCACCGTAGCCCATCAGGATGTCTTCATCTAGCACTGAGACCGACCCTATAACGCCGCATAAGACGATTAGTATATATAATGTCAGAATAATAGAAATAACGCGCGAAATACATGATTCAACGTAACACACTTGGATCTTCCCGAAACCGTCCGCACACATTGGCCCGCGAAGAAATTTTCTTCCACGAAGCCTGGCCCTGACGCCAAAATGCATGATAAACTTTACTACGAGTCCCTTTTTACCCCGCTCAACCGAAGTAATGAAGCAAGGATGACATGACACGTGGAGTGGACAAAAAATCAAGCGTCCAGCGTGGTAAAGGCTATGGAAATCTATAAGGTCTCACTGAAAGTATTTGTTATACTTATTATCAACTATCCTATTTAACAAACGAGTCGAGCAAGCTTTTTTGTTCTGTAAAAGAAAAGAATGATCTATTAGCTATTATGCACAGTATGACAAATAGTTATGAGTCTTTAAACAAAGGTACACCAGCTAAGACACTTTGAAGAAAATATGGACTAGGTTCACCATTTAGGGTCGTAGGGGTGCTATAAAATGCATGCAATATAAAACACACCCATTATGTTCACACACGAACGGTGCAGGCTGCTTTGAATACTGGAAGAGTACGGACGTCCATAAATCTTCGCTTAAACCTATTTAATTCTAGTTTGGGTTGTTAAGGCTATAAACAGTTAGTCTTGGACCCCCTTTCACGCTACTGGAATGCGACAACACAGAGACATACTTCTATGTACACACACACCTTTTTCCCCAATGATAAACGATTCGAGAGCGTTTAGATTAAGAATTATATTTACAAAATTTCTCCAACTATATCAATTTTAAAGGTTTACGCAAAAAGGACAGGTTACAAGGGCAAAGCTGCCTAGTTTTTTTTATATCGTTACACATACACTGTACGAATACCCTGTCTAAAAAAGTGGTCCTGACCACAACAATATCATTTTGTTCGCTAATACACAAAAGGTGAACCGAGTAGACTTTGCCCATCTAATGACCAGAACCTGTCAATTCGGGCCACCGTGCGTCAAAGAACACACGCATACTATGCCCGGCCTTGCCAACAGGCGAGTCATCTTCATTAAAAATCTCGCAATTGTGAAATATAAGGCGAACGTCCGCGCAGAACTCTTCCCTCGTCTTGTACCTGTTACACAAAAGAAAATCTGCATTAGAACGTGCTTCAGACACTTTCTAAAAGATACTTACACTCCATCATTCAACTTTTTGCGTATTGTGCTGAGATCCATGGGGTTTTTAATAATTTTCTTATAAGTAGGAAACTGCTTCGTATTCACAGGCAGCAGAAACGGCCAAGATTCATCGTGCACTTCCAGATCGTCCAATAAAACCTTACACGGGGTCAAGTCTTTCTCCTTGGCAAGGGCGTTGCGTTTGGCGACTGCCGCACTTCTTTCCTTTTTCGTTGGTGGCGCAGGCGGCGGCGGAGGAGGTGGGGGCGACGCTATGGACGCCACTGGACTGCCTGCTCGGGGGGCGTCAGTATTTTCGCCATTTCCATTCACCCCCAATACCTCTCCGTTGCTTTCTTGGCTGGCCACAGGTTGCGGTGTGGGCGTGGGCGTCGACGTCGATATGGCTGGGGCAGTGCAGGGTTCTGATTCACTCACGCGCTCCCTGTCCCGTGGCGGCGTCGACACAGTAGCCGGGGCCGATTTCCGGGCTTTCTTTTTGGGCGGAGCTTTGGTGTGCTGGCAAAGCTGACAGTACCACTTCCCGCGTGGTACTTTGGCCAACGGATTTTGCAAGCAATCTATATGATACGCTTTGGGACACGCGTCACAAAAAACAATATTCTTCTGTCCGGGTTTGCCGCACACGATGCAGTTGCGTTCCATCACCGCGCGGTTGATACACTCGTAACAGAACCAGTCACCCTCGGGAATCGTCGTCATAGGGGGCTTGAAGCAGTAAGTATGATAACCACGGTCACAGCCATCGCACAACAGTAACTGGTCTTCCTTATCTCCACCGTGGCAAAACTGACAGCTCTAATGCAGAAAAACAAATCAGCACATAAATAAGTTAGAAAAGGAAAAGAATTTATATTTTTTAAAATTCCCTTTCTGAAGGGGTTTGCGGCAACTTACGGCTTTCATTATGCTCTTGTCCCAGGCAACAGATGTCTCAAGCATGTAAAAGCACATGGCCAATTGAGCGGAGGTTTCGCATTTCTTGGTCGCTTCGCGCCAAGTAACTAGCCCTTTGGGCGTCTCGGACAAGGAGGGTCCGCCCGACAGAAAGTTGAGGACTACCTCTCCCTTGCCATTCACAACCCTGCAATGACATCACAGGATGAGAATTTTTTGTCGACAAGTTGACATGTTTTGAATTTACCTGTGACCTAATGGTGCTTTTAAGTAGCGTCGTTCAATAGCTGCTTCCACGTTTATTAAACGCTCACGGGCGATTTCCAGAGGAGTGACGGTACCCGCGTTCTCCTCCGTAGATGGCTCACAAATTGGACGGAATTTATAACCTAACTCACAACTGGCCCTTGACGGTAATTTCCAACCCTAAGAAGAAAATATATCGTTAAAATAATTACCTTCACAAAAATTTACACTTCTGGTATGTTTTAAATCAACGCTTTACGGACAATCAAAATAGTTAACCAATAAATAATAAAATAAGAACTATTAAAATAAAAATTCGAAAATAGAATTTAATTAAAATAAAAATCTCAAAAATTATTAAGTAACAAACGTGTTAAAGATAAGTAAAAGTGTAACGAACAATTAAGAAGTGAAAAACAAATACCAATTTTTAACAACGATAAACAATAAAAAGTAACATAATGATTTCAAAATTTTAATAACTTTAAGCGTATTTTTACCTTCACTTGCATACTAGCCGACGCGATTCGGTCTTCAAACGATTCAATCTGTTCAAGCATGAGCAAATCCACTCGCAATGCCGTTTCCCGGGACCAGATATCCACCAACTTGACTGGATCAGGATCCGGGGTCTCAGTGCTAAGTCCCATACACTTGGGATCGCCCTAATGGGGGGGGGATAACAAAAGTACATATATTACTCCAACTATCCACTTTCGTGTCCGAGAAACACCAATGACTTAAATTAAACTTACACCGCTGAGAGTATTCTTCTCAGTCAGCTTTAAAAAACAAAAAAACAAGACAAAGACACGTTAATTATCATTCAGCTACTTCAGAGCACTCCACAGATTCAACTCCACCACAGTACGCCATCCATTCCCGTAACAAACTTTAACAAATGGATTCTGACAAAGGAATTTGCATCGAATGTCAGAATCGCGTGAAATGGACAGCCTACTTTCACTGTGCAAAATACACCTAAGGTGAAGCTAACGTACTTTCGACGTGGAATCTGAGGCAAAATCCATATAACGTGACAGAAGACGGTGGAACTCCCTTTCACGCACGCCACGGGGGTGTAACGACTCCAAAATCTTCTTCAGAACCTCAGGCTCGGTAATTCTCCACCATCCCAATGCCAAACCTTTACCCAAAAAAAATCCAATTAGTACAGTCACAGGAAAACTTAATCAAACTGAGATACGTGTAACGTAAATCACAGTTTACATATCGATAAATGTTTTACAACAATTGTTTATAATTCACTTAATAATTACCAAATTATAGATGATATTTATAACTGAACTAATTTCACAAAGAATAAATGATAAACAATATTCACAATAATAATAAATATCGAGATAACGCTAAAAACAGAAATCATCTTACCTTCCGGCATTGGTTGGACGGGTCTGGGCGTTTCCGGCCGAGCGTACGGTGCTTCGAAGTGATCTCTGTTTTTGCCCTCGGAGCAAAACCGTTCTGACGTATCAGTCATGGGTGTCATAGGCTCATCCATGGGATGCATATCATGAGCATTGAGGCTGGCTAAAGTCTCATCATCACACGGTTCGCGCGGCAGGATGCTAAACCAAGGACGGTCAGGATCGGGGACCGTTTTCTTGGGTGAGATCACGGGCAATTTCATTTGCTGGGGTTGTTGTTGTGGTGGCTGCTGTTGTTGGAGCGGGAGGGGCTCTTGTCCCTCAGCAGTTTGTATTTTCGCCTGTTCTTCCGCTTCTTCTTCGTCCACTTGCTTGGGTTCTTGCTTGACTGCCTCTTGTGCTGCACTAGGCTCCTCGATGTTCTCTTTATCTGGCTGCTCTTCCAACTTGGGTTCTTTTTGCTCGCCGGTGGACTCGTTGGCCTCGGTGGCCGCTCCGGCTGTTGCCAACTTTGGCGCCGCCTCATCCATTTCCATCGGCTCTATTTTCGGTTTCTTGTCCATTTCTTCCCCTGGGGCATTTTCTTCTTTCTTCATTTCTTCTTCCGTGTCCTCTGACAATCCTTTTTGGATCAGCGGTGGCGGCAAGCCTTCCCACGACACAAAGCCAGCAGCCGGTGCTTCGCAAGATTCGCAAGCTTCCACAAACACGCCCCCGCCGTGCGGCAAGATCCAATATCGGCGACGATAGCGATCCTGGCCCAGTGCCAAAGCTCGCAACTGTTGGTCGGATACGGTCAATTGCGTCAAGATCTGGTTACTCTGACGACTCAGACGCTCCATTTTCTTTTTCAACTCGTCCGGAGCCAAGTTACGATCTTCCTCCTATGCACAAGAAACGAAGATAACGCAAAATAAATTTTCAGGCCCATTTACCCTTCACTCAGACTGTGTTCTCGTGGACTTAAATAAAAAAATCTTTAAAAATCCATAAATGCAATAAGATAAAGAAAACAAAGCAATGGAACAACAATACAAATATACAAAATAAATACAAAATATGCAATAAAGAACTGTCAAAAAAATAGAAAGCTTAGTAAAAATAATGACGTTTAAGCCCACAAAATAAATAACAAACTATGGTAAACAACTGGAGAAAAAAAGAGAAGATGCGAGCAATAGGCTAAAGCCTACGCTAGTCTTGAAAAATAAATAAAAAACAGTGAAAGAAAAATTTTAAATATGAGATACATATCTATACTAGTAAAAAAATCTTTCAGAAACATAGAAAGATTTAGTCTTCGTTCTGTGTCAACACACGCGCCGTCTTCTGTTATATTTTGTTCTGTTTCTGTTTCCTGCAGAAACACTCTTGAGTTCAAGTAATTAGCGTCATTACCTCTTCGTGATTCTCAGCATCGTGCAGATCTTCTTCGCCTCCGCTATCGTCCTTGTCGTCATCTTCATCATTCTCTTCTTCGGCATCTTCCTTTTTCTTGTGTTCCTTGCCCTCTTGTAAGGATTGGTTGGTTTCTTCATGGGATTCTTCGCAGCTGGCCTCTGCTTTACTGAAGCTGTGGGATGACTTGCTCTTTTTCGCATGCAAAGTCTTCAGTCTGGAAAAGTGACAACCAAGACCGAGCATAAGAAACATGCTTCGTGTGTGTGTCCCGAACGACAACTTACTTTCGGATTTTGGAATCCACAATCCATCGATCGCGACGTGCCGTGTTTTGCCCTTCTATGGACTGCTCAATCTGACCAATGACAGCCTTGTTCTGGAGCAGTTCATGAATTAAGAAGGATAGAATGGAGCCCTTTTCACTGGGACTCAAGCTCAGGAAAGGCTTGTGCTTGAGCCATTCGCTTAATGTAAAAGCTTCTTGGTTTTCGTACACCACTTCCTTGTTACCCGCTGAAATGGCAAAAACAACAAAAAACACACATGACAATCAAAGAGAATAGGAAACATCGTATAGGAAAACATATCATACGCAACTAACACTTTGCAACTCTGTTTGACAAATCCGCGGGACAAGATTCCTATCTTAATTCGACCGAAATGTTTCAAGAAAGTTTACGACTCCCGTACAATAGGTTCGACTTCTTGTAGTCATTATCCTCTAGACAATCCTACATTCCACCTATTTTATTTGACTTGCGACCTAAATTAACGAGATACCTTCGTAAGTCTACAAGGTCAATGAAAAACTCTGGCAAGGAAACAAATTTTGTCTACGTGCACGCTATTAACGTGAAAAAGACACTGAAAAGCTTCCCAGTATCCGAGTTGCGTATTTTCATTGTTAATCAACTGGATATTGTGAAGAATTAAGATTCTTCCTTCGTTTTGTTATTAAAATAAGCGCTGAACATGCGAATTTTCGTTGTTACCCAAATACATATATCGAACAAGACCTCCATCGGTTTTACCGTCAGAGCAAGTGGTAAATAGTATGCAACAATGGAATCGATGCGGCGATTTCATTCCAACCCAACAATGAAATCTGACTAGCTTAGAAGTACTGCACCGCTAAGTTAAACCAGCGATTAGGCTGTCATTCTGTTCAATTGTTACGTACTACAGCTTTCTTGTACACAGAACGTAGTCGCATTACGTAAAAAGTGTCAACAAGCTCTTTTTTTCTACCTAATTCATCACTATTACAATAATCGAAAGTATTGTACATTTCCAATTCCGCGAAAGACGACGGAAAGCGCGCAAATCGAATTTCTATCATCCTTGAAAATAAGAACGAGACCTATTGCTAATTGCACTGTAGTTCTCTCAAAAATCGCACCTTTAGGATTCGATTCCGTCGATTGATATTTCATTAATGTATTACGCATTTTGTCGCGACTTCATTCTTTTTGTGCGAATAAATTCTTCAAAATTCTCCAAAATAATTGACACTAAACGCATCAGCTCTGGTTCGAGATTAACTTCTAAGAACAGCAAGGTTTTGTCACTTGGTTCGCTGCGCTCATCAAAGACTGGAGCCATCCGTTTACTCGACGTTAATACCACTTCCCCATCCATAAATTTCGCCGAACAAGCTCAGCAGTTGCATTAGCGTCAATGCTGCTTGTTACGCTAGTGCAAAGGGGCAAAAAATATCCAAAGTGTATCCCTTCCCGGGTTTATTGCACAAACTGAATGCCTTCCCCTCCACCGTCTTTTCATAAATCAACGTTTATTTGCAGTCGACCCTGTTTCGCCCTGAAGTCCATTGTAACCCGAACGCGTCGTAAATTCGCAAATCTGTGATTCTCGCAAGCAGCTCGATTTCTTTTTCGAATAACTCTAAATTACCCAAATAAATTCACCGAAGCAAATCACCCGCCAAGAATGTACGCGAGCCCCGGTATACGAACCCTTTCGTTCCCATCGACAGTTCGTAAGGCGAGATATAGCGTACAAGTACTGTTCTTAAACAACTATCTCAACTATTCTTTTCCTAATACAGCAGTACTTTGCTACAACGAACCCCCTTGTAACAAACAATCATCCGTAGAGGTAAAAGGTTCCCGAATTACGTAAATGTTCAGAGAAAGCATCTGATACAACGTTGATGTGTCCCTAAAGGGGTGCGTTATTGCGAGATGTTACTGTATATTGATCTATTCACCTTTCACACTAAGAAATCACAATAATTACCTTTCTCCGATGGTGGTTTCGCGTCTCCCAACGCATTGGCGACCAAGTAGAGTCTGAGAATCTCGCTGACATTATTTGTGGTAATATCAGCTTGTTTGAGAGTTTGCCCCAACACAGTTGTATGTCGGTTGGGATGCGGAATGCCCGGATCTTCAATGGCGCACACTAACAAATGACAGATGACAGAGAGCAGCTCTTCTTCCGCTTCGGGATCATACAGCATCGCTTTCTGCAAGCTATCCAAGTTGGGTAAGCTTTCCATATCTACCACGTAATGACAATAACGGGGGAATTACAACATGTTCACGTGGTTCCCAGGTATCTCCCCCTTTTTCTATCCTTTGCCCATCTCTCCCCGCCGCGCACTTACCAAATCCCAAAGTTTCGCCAAACGTATGGAGAAATTCGAAGACCATCAGTAAGTCCGCGAAAGCTTTGCCTGGCAACTTCATTCCCGGAATTCTCTTCAACTTAGGTATTGGCTTGTGATCTGCCACCGGCAGAAAAAGTCATTCAACGTTAAAGACACTCTAATGAACCGTATTATGAAAAAAAACGCGTCTTACCCAAGAGCTCCATGTCTTCGACAGGTTTCTTGACATCTTTGCTGGCCTCCAGCTCGAGGCGTCTTTCTTCGGCGCGCTTTTCTTTGGACGCTTTCTTTTCCAGCCGTAACTCTTCCTTTTTCTTTTCGCGCTCTTCAAACTTTTTGCGCATTTCGAGCGCTTTGACTAAAGCCATGTGTTGTCTGCGTCTTTCTCGCTCCTAAGACACAAATTAGACATGACAAGAGGGTTCTTTGGTCCAAACTTACTAATTCTACCGTGTAGAACAATTCGCGCTGCTTATTCAATTCCTAGACAGAGAAAAAACACGGAAAAAAAAGGTTCAAGAGATTAATGTGGCACTATGGAATTAACACAAAAAGTAGGTCTTCTCTCCTTTTCAGGGTAAGGTAATGTTTTATCCCCGCTCTTTTTCATTCTTTTTTTTTCAGCTGGGGAGTGGGTGATGGGGCTGGCTGGGGCTTTCCATACCTGTATCTTACGAAGCTGCTCTTCTTCGCGCTGTTTTTCCAGCTCCTCTTGTCGTTTCTTCCTTGCTTCCATCAGCTGCTGATTTCTCAACTCCCGTTCGCGCCGGGCCGCTTCTTGCCGTTCTTGCTTTTCTTGTTCTTTTAACAACCGTCGCGTTTCTTTGGCCACTTGCAAAGCGCGTTCCCGTTCCATTCTTTGTTGTAACTTGGCTTCTTGCGCCTGCCGGGCCATCTCCTGCGCTTCGAGCCGCTGCTGGGCTCGCTGAGCTTCTCTCTGACGGGCCAAAGCTTCGCGTTCTTCCCTGTTATCACCACGTGATGCACTAGTTTAGTAATGAGTACAACCACAGTTCAATTATAATTCACAATGCCAAGCAATGGGTTTAAGTAAATTATTTACCTGTTCATTCGCTTGGGTCTGGGACGCCATCCCCGTGCGGCCCGGATTTGATCCACCAAACGGTGCACTTCTGGCTCTGACAAACGAATCCCTCGGTCAGGATTGTCACCAATCGGTTGAATAAACTCTCCCAGAATGACCCGCGTGCTGAAACTGAAATTGTTGCGTGTGATCCCAGCAATGCCTTGTCGTTCCAAATACTACAAAAACGTAAAAAGTCAATCAATCAAGAATCAACTCAGAACCAAAGAAAGATGTGCGAACCTCTCCAATTTTTGCGTAAGATAAAGAGTTACATGTCGCATAAATGTACCAAAACAATTCCACTAAAATACCTTAATACAAAATGATAAATAAATCTGACAAAAACTCGCTTCATGAATATATAAAGGCAAACAATCGCTTAGAAATGTTAACAAATAATTGTAAAAAACTGACTTCATGAATATATAAACGCAACATCGCTTAGAAATGCTAACAAATAATTGTAAAATTAAATAACAGTAACATAAATACTTCTAATGGTAAACAAGTAAAAAAAAGTGGAAAGAAATGAATAAAAGAATGTGGACAAAAACAAGAAAAAAAATTCAATTGAATGTTAAATGTTTTTAAAAGAAACCATTAAAAAGTGAGAAAAAATTTATTTCCTTGCGTTTGAGGGAAACAAATTGGTTCCTTGCGTTTTATTTGCAGAGATAACTCAGTAGCGCAATCAAACGAAACGAAATAAACTGCGAGCAACTTACTCTAGCAACGTCGGGGTATTGGCGAAGTCTCCGCCCACAAGGGGCAAAGTAAGTTACTTCTCCTCTGACGCCTGATTTACCCAAGGATCTGATAATGGTTTCTCGCCTCCAACCCATGGTGAGTGGCAGTCGTAAAACCGTTTCGTCCGTAATGAACTTTCGCCGCTTTCTGGACCCACCTATGCGTCAGGGGAAAAGCGAAACACGCCCACGAAAAAAGAAGAGAGAGAAAAAAAGGGTGTGAGTCGGATTTCTCGACTGCGATAGCATTTCGGACGGGTATGGTAATACCATCGCCGCTGTGTCTATCGGTGCTGGTTTTGCTGCCGTCACCACCTCCACCACCACCACCTTCGTCTCCATTCTCACCTTCACCATCATCGGTGTCATCGTCAAAGGACGAATCGTCGCCACTGTCTTGATCCATATCATCGCCATGGCCGTTGGTCGAGGTAGATTCATTGGAAGCGGAAGGCAAGGCGCCAATCTGGCCTAACGAGAGGTTGGCAGCGCGGAGCAAGTCTTGGAACGCGGAATGGGACGCAGATGACAAAGAATCGGTAGGCGAGGCCGCTCCGTCCCCGTTGGCTGACACCCGACTGGAAGATCGGCCATCATTGCCTTCCGACTGGTTTACACAAAGAAAGACGTCAACAAGAAATCGGATAAAAAATTACGTTAGAAAAGCCTACAAAATAGCAAAAATTTTATACAAATAAGCCAAAAGTTGTATATGTTGTGTAAACACTGTACGAAATTGACATGAAATGTTAATAAAATTACGACAAAGTGAAGTAAAAAGTAAGTAATAAAACTTAAATAAATAAACTATAAAATTCACGAACGTATAAAAGTACGAAAAATCTAACAGACTTACATTAGAAACCATTGGGTAAAAATAAGACGAAGCATTAATAAAATTACGCCAAAATGGCGTAACAGACTAGTACACAACTATAAAACTTACGGATAAATGTGTAAGAATTATGCGAGTATTTATAAAAATCACGGGAATGTTGTATGAAAACGAAACCAAACTGTAGGCCTATATAAGACTCGTGTAAAAGCTACGCAGTACAAAAATATAATTAAATATTGTGTAAAAATTAATTAAGTTAAAAAATACGCGAAAAGCATGTAAAATGAAGGATTTTTTACAACACATATGAATAATTATAATTCTGAACAGATAGGTTACGCAAAAGTCGTGTAAAAGTAGAAACTTATTAAAAATTGCATGCGAATTCGAATAAACTACAAAGAACTACGTGTGAATAGTATAATAACATAGCTTAAAAAATGTTTTATAACATTTTTTCGAAGTCCTCTTATTTCTTTTTTCTTCTTATTTTTCTGATGTGCTTTCTTTTCTAAAATTCAGTTTGTTTAATTCATCTACCGTAAGTGACTCGTTTAATTCACTTGGCATAAGGGATTCAAGAAAGAGTAAGCTTACAGCGGGTGATCTGGCTGAGCCGTTTCGACTTTGGGCAAGCAAAGAGGCGACGGTGTTTTTCTTGGAATGCGAATTGCTTTTGCTTGCTTTAGGTGGTGTTACCTATGTAAAATACAAAACATTTTTTTGTCATAGTACAGTCAAGAGCAAAATCATTTTAAAAAAAGTAATTGAAAAACAAAAATGCAAAAATGTGGAATAAAATTAAAGTATCTACAGTAGGCCTCCAAATCTACATACGCGGTTTCTACACGTATGAAGTCTAAGAAAGCATCCTTCGCTTAATTTGTAAACCCACTTGCATTTATTCTTCCAGTTTTGCCTTTTTGCGCCATTATTACAAAACCTAATAGTTTACCTTGGGATCGGGGGTTTTAGGCAGGAGACCAAACGAGGGACCAAACATGGACAACGCAGAGAAAGGAACATCTGGAGGTAGAGGTTCGACTGGTTTGCTACTGCGGGACTTGGGACCCGGTTTCCGTCTCACTAATCGAAAAGGGGACAGCGAAGAATAAGTGTCAAGAAAATACGCAATAACGAGGACAACAAATTACAAGCGATACAAAAGTGAGCTATGGCGTTACCTTTTTCTTCCGTGGGCCGGGGTGAACCGTCTCGAGCTTTGACGCACAGATTCAAGGGGGCGTCGTCGTTGGGGAGTTCGGCGGAGGTGGAAGGTTTGGCAATCAGAGAGCTGACGTCTAACGCTAAAGGTTTCCCATTCACTAACTGACCCCTGGTGGACGAACGGGGCGTGGAGCTGGACGACGACGGTACTGGCGTTGTCGAGGAATTCGCCCCCGTGTCTAAGGAAGCCTCTTTGTCAGTCTAAAAGAAAAAAAAGGGGGAAAAAAACACACCACCAAAATCGATTGGCAAAACGTTTTCGTGTCGCTTGTTAAGGTTTCAAGTTGTCTCGCGTTCTTCACGAACAGAGAGTGAGCTCGGAATATGAGACAAAATAAAATTGTTTTTCAAAAAAGGGAAAAGATATTAGCGCCACTTACTTTCCTACTCTTCTTATCAGAGGAGGGCAAAGGGGTGGAGTGTGTTAAAGGCGTATTCATGAACGGATAAGGCATATGTAAGAAAGGGTAATAGGAATTCGGCGTGGAGGTGTGCATGGACGCGGTGGGCGTCCCTTGTGACGACTTGGGCGTGGTCGTTGTCGAAGATTGGGCGGGTAAGGAACCAGGAGACGCACTGACCGACGCTAACTCGGGGGGCAACGTGGTTTTGTGGTGATGTTTGCCATGACTATTACTGTTCGAAGACCGGCCTGAGGACGACGAGTTTTTCGGAGGAGGAGGAGGCTGCAAACTATCAGCTAACGAAGCGGCGGGACTTGGCGTTGAACTCGACTGCTGCTGTTGGTGGTAATGGATGATTTCCGTGTCTGGCGGCAATCGCAGCGAGCCCAGAGCAGACGCTTTCGAGTTGCTATGTCAAGCATAAAAAAATTATTCTCAATACTTCTTTTTCTCTCTCTGTGTTTACTGAGGCTTTTGTTTTGTGAACACTGTACCTGGTAGACGGTGTACTGGCATCGGATTTGGAGCTTCTTCCACCTGAAGTTTCTTTCGATGTTGACGCTGAGCTGTTTTGGTTTTTACTGCTTTTACTTCCACCTAAGAATTAATCCCGATTCGTTAATCAACTAATTATTGCACGGAAACCACACAACGATGGTGAAATCGGTTACATCGACATAAGTGGCTGCAATTTGCATAGTAATGCCGTGAAATGTTGTGAAGGAAATTGAAATTCACGCTTGACCATCTGTATTCCAATTTTTGATTTTACGTTCTTCGTAAAAGGAGATCGAACACTCATTGTTGGTTTTGGTTTGTCCATGCTATGAAATGGCTGAAAGACAGACTGGCAAACTTTTCCGTGCTCAAGTTAACACTTTTTTCCACGTAATAGGTGAATCAGTTCTAATTATTCTTAGATTCAACTAGTCTTTAATTCAAACCTTCAAATTAGTCTTGGATTTTAAGTAAAGGCGAGATAATTCTGTTTTCACGTGCATGTAGGTACAAAATGTAAAAAGTACAAGCCTTCATGTTAATAGTAACCAAAGGTGGTGGAAAGAATGCTTTCATGCCCTTCGGTAAGTATTTATCTGCGAAACTCCCAACAAACTCGATATTTTTTTTCCTTTAACCACAACGGCGTTCTTTATAGCTTGTCTCTATGCGCTGTTTGAGAGGCATTTTTTGATTACCTATCGAACCATATGGCGATGTGCTGAGTCCGGGAATAAACTCCTGCCTTAACGCTTCTTTAAGCAAATTTTTCCTGAACGTTGAAAGCTTTTTTCTGAATGAATAAACTCACGTCAGAATTTACAAATCGATTCCTTGCTTCCTTCGCGTTGCTATTCGTCAAACATAATATTACTCAATTGAGCAACTTGTGTCCCTCGCTAAACCAATCATTCACAATCCGACTTCTTCCTACTCGACACAATGATCCAAGTTTATCAAAAAGATATAAAAATACTTATTACCCTATCACCTTTCTTGTGCGGACTACTCTTCCTGGCGATCCCATCGATTTTGGGAAGTACTACTCGATCGTAGTAGCAGAAGTATAACACAGTAGTATGGCAACCCGTGTTACGTTTCGAGATACCAACAAATGCTTACAGAAAGCCATAACTCGACTGTCTGGAATTAACTTGTCATTCAGCTTCCTATCTTGGCAACTACGTTCACACCTCAGATGGAACGTGATGACTCTTTTATCTCTTAGAACAGCGCGATACGGTTTAGTATGACCGACCAAGTTTCTCTGAAAGACACTTGACGCTTATCTTTTTTTCTGCGGAATTATTAGCTATCAATCCTTATGTAACAGGATTTCTTCTTTTTTTTTTACTGTGAAACTGCGTCCTCGCTAATGCTTTCCTCCTTGTAACATGAGAATTTAAACACTTACTACGTAAAAAACTTTATAATGCATAATGACATAGCCATCAACAGGCGAAGGCCTAGGAGAGAAATTAAGAAAAAAAATATTAAAACTTTTTTACGTCATACGAAAGAAACGAAAAACACTGCGCCACAAAAAAAGTTTGCGTACGTGCTAAGTTTTGTGCAATTACTCAAAACAATACACCCTCACGAAGTTACAATTTTATGAAAAAACTTCATACTTTCGTTTTACAAGCAACCCTGAAGAGTTTTTTTTACTGATTCTACGCGCCATTCGGCGAGTAAGACTGGCACAAAACGGGAGTTCATAGAATGAGTGTTGCCTGTACACGCAAGTCCCTCGCTCTAAATTCATTTCAGCCTACGCCCGACTCAGGGTAGTAACAAATTTCGGGCCATTTCCCTCACTGCACCCAACTCAAGGGAACAATGAATCTCAAGTTGATTTCCACACTACGAGTTGAAGCCAAAAATGAAATTTCCGTAGTCAACCCGTCCACAGTAACGGACGCTTCAAAGCAAGAATGAATTCTTTCGAGGTTCCGGGGGCACGCCACGGCAAATCGAACATTTTCCCAAGAGTTTTCCCCTCCAACACCAACAACAACCCACTCACATAATCAGGAATTAATCTGTTGGAAGTTAAGTGCTCTAGGAAACTTTGTTGACCACAGGTTATACTACTTACGGTAAGATTGGTATCATTCCACACAGTCTCTAATGCCCTTTTTACCTTGTTTGGGAGTTCGATGTGCGAGAAGGTCGTAACCAGCTGCTAGTAAAGGGTCCGGTACAAGGCCAGGATAGCCCGGGAAACCTCTTGTTGCTGTGGAAGCCTGCAATCTCGCCAAGTAATCTTGAGCTGCCAGCTGAGACGCCATTGACCACCACGCAGCAGCACCTTCAAAAACGGTTCAAGATGACGGATAAAAATGAATAGCTCTCTCCCCTTACTTTCCCTTATTTTCTAAGCTCTCTTTCACTTACTCGCATTATTATACGCGTTAGAAGCGGAACTACTGGTAGGGGGTGCGAGCGCTCCATACGGCGATTGTCCTAACATACTTAATTGGGCTAATGGATTGAAGCTGCCAGGTAAGCCACCAAACATGGAATGGGCTGCATTACGGGCGATACAGACAAAGAAAAATAAATAATAACGAAAATAGAGAATCAAAATAAACAAATTTCAAACGCCTGTATATCGTAAGATCCAGCAATAGGCTTAGGCCTACGCTGGTGAGATCAATAAAAAAAAATAAAAAAAAATAAAAATAAAAATAAACAAATTATGAAAAGAAAAAACGTACAAAGTACATAAAAATACTATGAGTGACAATAGGCTGTCATAAGATGAAAATAAATAAACAAATAACGAAAACAAATAATCAAAATAAACACATAACAATAACAATAAATAAGCAATAATACAAATAAATAAATAAAAACAAACAAACAAATAAATAATAAAAATTAAGCAAATAAATAACAAAATAACACCAATAATGAAAAATCAAATACGTTAAAAAACAATAGGTGAAAAATTAAATCAAGTAAGAAAATCAAATAAGAAAAAAATCAAATCAAGTAATAAAATCAAATGAGTAAAACGGCCATATAGCCGTTGTTACTAAATGTCTTCCTCTTTGTCTTCTCATTTCCATTTCTACGACTTCCACCTTTACTTTATCGAGAGAAAAAAGGCCGCCAACGGAAAAAAATAAGATATATTGACTTACCAAAGAGAGCGTGAGGATCCAAGCCCGGTACAGGAGCTCCTCCTCCTCCACCACCTCCTCCTCCTCCGCCTATGGTCGATTTGGATGCTGCAGAAGCTTTAGTCCGTTCCTCACGGCGATCATTGTCTCCGCTCTTCTTTTCCATACTCTAGAAAAAGCAACAAGAGCCGTTTTTGCAATGTGAACAACTTTTTCTCAACAACCATTTCTCAACCATCCACCCTCTCTCCCAGTCTGCTCTTTTCTATCATTGCTTACTCCTCTTTCCAACTTGCACTTAATTAGCTTCCTTTTTTCCTTGTCTTTCACTAACTTTTTTTTCCTTTGGTGCTTCTCAAAACTCGCTCAGCTCCACATTCTTTGTATATGCATGTTCCCCCCCAAATGGCTAAGAGGCAAGAAACGTTTTCACCCCCACTCTTCGTTACACCCCTGTCTCCTCCCCATTCGGTAGCTTGTTCGTTTCATATACTCCCCGAGAACGTGTCAATAGCTGAGACTACATGCGATGCAGCAAGTCCTTCTTCTTCGATCCATTTCCCGGGTTTTCTTTTTCCACTATCAAAATCAGCTTGCAACAACCAACGTCCTCTGCATTAACTCACAACGCGCAGCAAAGAACATAATTTCAGCCCCAAGCCGCTCAAAAGTTAATGCTAACGCCTAGATCAGCAGTTTTACCCCAATCTTCATGCTTCAATCACCGAATGACTCATTTGAATATTCCACAAGTAGAACTGATCTTTCGTTACATCTAATATCATGTATGTATTATAGGTGTACTAATATGTCTTTATGTATGTATTATGTATGTGCTAAGGCCCAGTATTTGTAGATCATGAAGAGGCGAAAAGTATTGTGAGTTCTTTACATGGATTTTGAAAGTCTTTTGATATTTCAAAAAAGCGAGTCGACAGTAATGTTATAGTCAGAAGTACGTCGTGTGCCAGTTCGAGACGTTTTTAAAAAAGCCCATAACAAATTTGCAATCACGAGTTGAATATTTCCAACGCTACGAAAAGAGGAAAATTTAACGGACTTATGTGGTAGACGAAACTTTCTGAACTGGACCCGGAAAACACAATACAACTGGTCAAGTAGTTCCCACGAAATCATCTTACCTTAGTTTTTAAGATCTTATCTACCTATCCGGCGGAAATTAATCCTTTCTACCTAAAACTTTTTATCTGATTTTGTTTCTGTACAAAAACAAAATTTACACAAAACACTATAAACGTTTAAATCTTAAGCAACCTCGCCCAGTTCGGACTTCCAATAAAACGACTACCAGACCTCATGACGTGTTAAACTAAATCATAACATAATATGTGCGTGACGAATGTTACTGATGATTATGTGATTGTACAATATGTAACATAGCTATATAAGAAATCTAACCATTAATACTGTAGTACAAGGGAGGCAATGCGCTATGCTCACTCCAATTTTCCAACGAAAATGAAACCCACTACGGAACACATCTCCTTGTTTTTTTTATAACGATTGCAATATCCAAACCAAGTTTACACACTTAGGGTGCATTTTATCGTGCACGCAACTGATCAACCGGGCTGGTCAGTTAGCATAACTGGCGTTTTGGCGTGTACGCAACTAGCTCGACAGTCCTTTTGTCGTTAACGGAGCAACTGAAGGGCTTGGCGCGAAGCCTTTCCGTTCTACTGAGCTCAAGGAGCACGGTAGAACTGGAGACAGCCTTTAAGTCCCACCC